>VZTO01006009.1:17749-62991 GCA_013400615.1 Syrrhaptes paradoxus | reverse complement strand
ATAGCATCATCTTATTACTGCTGGAGAACTGCACATCCCCTGCATTGTGTGAATATTGTCTGTGTACACGACGTGCATAAACTTGCACTGTTACTTTTACATTAAAAAACCCTCACATAATAAGATGCCAAAAAAGAAAAATAAATCACAAAGACATAATTTTAGTAACTTCTTGACAAGCACTTAATGTCTTCCAGTCAAGCAAGAACAGAAAATATGTTAGTTGCTTTTTAAACTATTATTCCAATAAAAAGTAATTATAGTGATTAATTGCATAATGATTACTGTAATCACAGCCTATTCTTAGTTGATTAAGAAAGACAGAAGCAGCTCACAGAAAGCTTTCCACTAAAACTATCTGTGTTTATTTTATTTGCCCTTTGCTAATTTTCTTATCAGAAGCCATGAATGGTGATATTTCCAAGACAACCTTGCCAGCTGCTTTGAGACTAATCCACTGTCCATTGACAAAAACTCCATTGAAGAGATTGAAAAATGTGTTAAGTGCTATTATGGAGGCAAGAAAGTCTTTGACCTTAACCATTGCTGGTTTTTTTCCACTATAACACTTTTTTTCCTGCTTTTTAATTGAGTGCCTCTGCCTCACTAGAAGATTTAGAAAGAATTTGCATGTGCTTTTAAATACATATAATTTTCATCATAATGCATATATTGAGAAGGCATATGAACTCTCAGAAGAGATGGTAATGGGATTTTGTTTTGGGGAGGTGGAAATCTTGGATGCATCATCTGGGGAAAACCTTCACATTTCTATCAGTTTGTGTGGAGTTGTCGTGACACCATTTAAGAATCTGCTCTGTCACGCTGTTATTCTTCACAGTCCACTGGGACCCTGGTTTTTGTTAATTGATTTGGTGTGTAATGACATCAAACACTACTGTGACAGGTAACATCACAAAATCCTAAATAGAGAGGCTGACTGATGGACAGAGATCTTAAAATATTACTTATTTTTACTTTTATTGAGAAATTTGAAGAAGAAAGCAACTCAGAGGCCAAGAAGTTACTTTATCTAAAACTTGTCAACTGCAAGAAAATACAATAACACCTATGCTCCGTCCATGAGCTTGATGTGACTACAGTCCTGTGTTGATTGTATGTGAGATTCTCGGGGCATAGAAGTACAGAATGGGGATGTGCTTGAAGGATAAATAGATGGAGTGTCTGAAAACCTTAGTGACAATTATCTTAGAAAGGATGGAGAAGCAGAACAGAGAAGGACCTTTGATAAAAGAGCACCACACTGCCTAGAAGGTTGTCAGCTCATTTCTCGGTGAGGTTTAGCGAAATGAACTTGCTCCTGTGAAAGTCCTGCTGAGCTGAGCATGATGCTCAGATGCAGCATCAACAACACAGGAAGATCTCCTGTGAAACTGTCCAAAGATGTTCCCCCAAGATCACACAAGTCTATAACAATCACATAGTGAACTGATTTCTCATAACTCTCATCCCAACCCTTCAGCCAAGCATCAGATATCTTCCATGTGATGATGCACTTCAAGACAAGCTACCAGACCTTTGCAAATTTTTAATATGCCGACTAGGACCGCAAAAAACTGTTCAAATAAATGTCAATGCACACGATAGCTATTACAAAGGGAAAACACATTCTTTTGTATAATTCCTCCACCTGGTGGCCAGGTCAGGGATTTGGCTAGCCCAGGTAATGGACACAGGGCAGGCCAGTTCCCAGCTCAGTCATACTTGCCATTCTTGCTTAAGGTGCCTGTTGCAATTTGGTTGGGCAACGAGGTAAAGCTCAAAAGGTTATTACTCACCCAGGGGCCAAACATTTTGGTTTCTGGAACTGGATATATAGCCCCCATTTGGCTAGGCATGTCCTTTACTGATGCAGAATATCATCATCACCCAGAAATGCTTTATCTTTTTATTTCCCTCCCCACCCCTGAAAATAATGATTTTCTTCAAAAATGAAAACATTTACAAAAAGAGATTGGTGGTGAAAAATACCACATTTCAATTTTAAAGAAAATATATCATGGTTTGCAATTGTCAAAATGGTTTGTTTTGACATCTGAAAATGAAAATAAAAGAAACTTTGAAAGGTCAGTATCAAAACAAAGTGCTTACAAATTTTTAGGTGAATTCTTAACTTGATTTCTTCCAAAGGAGTTTTTTATTGCTTTTTTTCTCTCTCTTTTTTTTTATTTCCTTCTTACCTCCCAGCTGTTCAGAACTGGAACATCTGTAAGGCAGGGACACGTTTAGACATGCTGTAGACTTTGCAAATGTACCAGGATGCATAACTGCTTTCATAACTAATGAGAGTAAGGATCTTCTTTCCATCCTACATCTCTAAATCCTGAAAGTACTTGCAAAACGGAAGACCTGCTTCCCACCTGGCACTCATGCGTATATTCCATCACATTATTTTATGGCCCTCTTGAGTTAAAAGACATGCAATTATCACAACTGCTTGTTATTATAAATTCATACACGCATTAGAGGTGCATTTCTCTCTGTCTCACTCTTTTTTCTTCAGCCGTAGCTTTTCGGTTTGTTCTCTATTGCTTATGATTCCTGTAAGTATATCCTTTGCAACGAGGATATATTGAACCTGTCAAGTTTATTTAACAAAAAGTTAAACTGGGGAAAAATCAGGTGTATGTTGCCTGACCAGGGATGGTAAGGTATTCAAGACGAGGCCTTGCTCCACTTAGCAGACTACAAATCCTCCAGATGTCGAGGGAAGCACAGAAAAGCAGATGATAAATGGCAAGTGAGAAACTGTACATTGATAAATGAGACTGCAAAGGGAGAATATATCTCCAGCAAATCCTTCATTGTTGCCTGCAACTCTGTTGAATTGCAGAGTGCTATTTATATAATCAAACCTGCCAGTAATCAGTCAACGGGAGGCATGGTCCTACATTTGTATGACTCCAGAAAGCGAAAGGAAATTGTAACAGAGAGCAGGGCAATCTATCAGGTTGTTCCCATCCTCCAGCTGATGCACACATGCCTTGTAAACTGTGGACTGAGTATCCTTTAGGGAAGGGACAGGGACGATAAACCCCGAGATGAGGACAATCAAGGGGAAAGTGTGTTGAGAACTCCAGCACCAGATTCCTGTAGTTGTATAAAATGTTGAAGAGGTGAGTGAAAGGCTTCCCTTCCTCCATAATTATATGATTATTACATTATAATAGCACCTGTTGTTACTTGGTGTGTGGTTTATTGAAGGAGGTGTTCACACCATAGAGACACTAAAGATGGGTTGCAAGAATTGGGTTGTTTTTCAGACTAAATCAGAATCCTTTCTCTATTCATTTAGTCCACAGACACAATCACATTTGGGTATGAGGAGGAAGAGGCATTCAGCGGAGAGCTGTACCATGACTTAAATTTTTAAAATGGAAGACGTGGTTTTTTTGGAGGACATTCATTCTTTGGAGCCAAAATCTCCGGACAGCCAGAATTTCAGGATTTGGACTGTGTGGCCCAAAAGTCCAATCTGAACAGAAATTAATAACTTCAGTTTCTCACCCAAAGACAGAAGTCTGATCTCTGTTCCCTACACTTAAACATAATTAGTTTGAGTACAACTTTGTCATTGATGAGTGCAGTTTTTGAGCCATTGATGCAACCCCTGCAATAGGCAAGCTGTAGAGCTACAGAAGAACTTTGTATTGGTGTCCTCACATTTTTTATAAGGGAAGGGGTCATTTTGATACAGGCACATTTATACCTATATATATCCTCATTTGTGTGACTGAAGGGCTTCAACTATACGGGATAGTTAAAGCAGTTCAACCAGGATACACAGACAGCTTTATTCTATTGTTTCTAGATATCTCTGCCCACAGTCACTCCACTGAATGCACCCAACATAGAGGCTTCTGGACCTTGTCGGTGACTGTATGGGGACCACATGAGGGTCGCAGATGCTATAGGACCAAGCCAAAAATATTAGTGAACATGAAATCACAAAACCAAAGTGAGTGGAAAGAGTTCGATGAGCTCCATTGCCACTGCTGAATAGCTGGATAACTCATAAAAATGAGACAAAAAATAGACACCTCTTTCTATCTGCACAAATTCACAAGTTGTACACATATTTATGTAGATGTATGAGACATGGTTCATAATACGATACATTGAGGTCTTAAAAATTGAATGATACTCTTCCTTGTTTGTAATCTAGATGCTGAAAGAAACTTGACTTGCCATACAGAATGTTCATTCCTACTTTTCTAAATCAATTTTAAATACCTTCACGAAGTTTAAACTCACACATAATATGCATATTATAGCTATTCTGCTTTACATTGTAATTGTTACATTGGTGATGATAATGGAAGTTGCATGTCCACAAGTGTTTATTCTTATTAGGAAAGAACTCTTCAAAATAAGCTGACATTGCCTTGCTTTTGCAGCAGTTATTACATTGTGAATGGAAGAATCATAACACCCCAGCCATACTGTAAGAAATTGAAAAGTATCTTGGAGATAGTGATATTTCTCAGAAGTTTGTTGTTAGGAAAAAGCCCCACAAAATAACGAAAAAACCCCTAACCTCATCTATTCATGACTTAATGACTACAACTACAAATACCATAGTAAATATTAAAATACTAGTGATATAGTTCGTGTCATGAAAATTCGTACTTAATAGCAGCAAAGCTATGGAAAATAAGGATGAGGAAATATTTACATTTATTCGAGGTATAACTAGTGACAGTGCTGCCTCCATTAATCTCAGACAAAATGATTCATGGAATGGAATTTTTTTGCTTTCTCTTTCTCTCTTTGCTCTTTTTTCCACCATTGTGCTCCCCTTCCTTCCCCTCAGTGAATGTAAGACTGTTCAATAATACCACAGATGGACCAAAAATGGGCTATATATTTTGCACTCATTCTGGGTGTAGAATCTCCAATCAAGAAGTAAGTGAATAACGAGATCAGAAGAAACAGCAAAGATACACATTTGACTTATGTCAAGTCTTTTACTGCTTTCATGTTATATTTATATTCACAGTATTTCTCTTTGAGGGTTAGCTGAAAATGAATAAAGCTTAGGCATCTTGGTTTCTCTGTTCAGGCACAATGTGATGATGAGTTCGACCTTTGGAGAATGACCTCAGAACCATTATGATCTTAGCCAATTCCTCTGACTTCTGTGTGTCTTGAAGAGTCATAGTTAATATTTGTACCTAAGATGAAGATGTTATTTTCATGGAATCACAGAATAGAATCATTTATGTTGGAAAAGACCCTTAAGATCACAGAGTCCAACCTTCAACCTAACACTGCCAAGTTCACCACTAAACCATGTCCCTAAGTGCCACATCTACATGTCTTTTAAGCACCTCCAGGGATGGTGACTCAACCACTTCCGTGGGCAGCCTGTTTCAATGCTTGGTAACCTTTTTGGTAAAGAAGGTTTTTCCTAATATCCAATCTAAACCTCCCCTGGCGCAGCTTGAGGCCACTTCCTCTTGTCCTATCACTTGCTACTTGGGAAAGTAACCAACACCCACCTCGCTACAACCTCCTTTCAGGTAGTTGTGGAGGGCAATAAGGTCTCCCCTCAGCCTCCTTTTCTCCAGGCTAAACAGCTCCAGTTCCCCTCCTCATAAGACTTGTGCTCTACCCCCTTTATCAGCTTTATTTCCCTTCCCTGGAACTGCTCCAGCAACTCAATGTTTTTCTTTTGGTGAACGACCAAAAACTGAACACAGTATTTGAGGTGCGGCCTCACCAGTGCCGAGTACAGGGGCACAATTGCTTCCCCAGTTCTGCTGGCCACACTATTTCTGATACAGGCCAGGATGGCCATCTTGGCCACCTGGGAACACTGCTGGCTCAAATTCAGACAGCTGTTGACCAGCAGCCCCATATTTTTTTCTGCTGGGCAGCTTTCCAGCCACTCTTTCCCGAGCCTGTACTGTTGCAGGGTGTTGTTGTGACCAAAGTGCAGGACCTGGCACTGAGCCTTGTTGAATCTCATACAGTTGGTCTTGACCCATTGGTCCAGCCTGTCCAGATCCCTCTGTAGAGCCTTCCTACCCTCCAGCAGATCAACACTCCCACCCAACTTTGTGTCATCTGCAAACTTACTGAGGGTGTACTCCATCCCATCTTCCAGATCGTTGATAAAGATATTAAGCAGAACTGGCCCCAGTACTGAGCCCTGGGGAACACCACTGGTGAATGACCACTAACTGGATTTAGCTCCATTCACCACAACCCTTTGGGCTTGGCCATCCAGACAGTTTTTTACCCAGCAAAGTGTACACCCGTCCAAGCCCTGAGCAGCCAGTTTCTCTAGGAGAATGCTGTGGGAGATGGTGTTAAATGCTTTACTAAAGTCCAGGTGAACAACATCCACAGCCTTTCCATCACCCACTAAGTGGGTCACCTTGTCATATAAGGAGATCAGGGTAGCCAAGCAGAAAAATTGATTTAAAAAATTCATTTTAAATCAGGGAGCTCCAGCAATTTTTCACACTGGTGTTTTTTGCAAGTTTTAGAGCACCTCCACAACCGCAATTCCTTGTGATGCTCATCTCCTCCTGCAAGTGACATGGACTTAATTAACTAAAAACCTTCAGTTTTCAGCAGCTATTTCAGATCCAAAAAGGACCCATGTGTAAGAAGCCATCTCTCCCTCCCTATGCCTCCACCCCCTAGATACTATCAGTTAGTCTAATAAACAAACACAGCAACATTACCAATAAATTAATTTTACTTTCAGTGTTGGCAACTCACATTGCTAATGGTTTAACCCATGTTGCTGGTAGGTTACTCACGTTGTTAATGCAGATATATTTGCACTTTTGCCTTTCTGTGACATACACTGCTTCAGGGATTCCTGCTATTAAAGTATGATGAAGCTCCTGTGAAAGTTGAATTCCCCTTATTTTACTTTAGGTGTCTAAAAGTTGAGCATGTTGTTGGAACCACCTCAATGTCTAGTTTCTGACAGCGACAGTTAGGTGTAAGGAGTTTCATCTTTTTGTTAGTGTCTACCTTGTACTTCACTGATACAGATACATATGAAGGATCTTGACCCACTATGAAAGGTTTAGAAAAAATTTAACCGTGGACAAGGTTTACTGAGAGCCTGAATCTTCCTCAAACTCCCAATTTTTTAAGTGCTACCCTGAGAGCCATAGGAACATATAGGTGATGTTATCCAGGTTGAAAATATAAAGTAAATATGTCTTTGTGTATGTGCGCCTTTCTATGTAAATACATCTGTGTTTCTACTCTCTAATTAGGTGTTCTTCCCATTAAAAAATGTCTATAATTAAAAAGTGTAGATCCTTAGCCAGGTAAACCATAATCACATACTAGCAACTCTTGTCAGACTTCTGTAAGTAAGCCAATAAGGGTTAAATATTATATACATTTTTGCTGCATTCACTTTTGTCCGGGATCGTTCCTCTAAAGAAAACCCTGACTTCTCTCTTGGCTTGAATAAAGCTCCTGTTCACAGCAAAGCAAAGAAACTTCCCCAGTTTATGATGTAGAACAGGGTTTCCCTGGGATATTTATGCTCAGAATACGTAACTCTAGTCTATGTATTTTCATCTTTTTTATGAATTAGCAATGGAATTTCCTAGGGGTTTTCCATTGTACTGTAACATCAGGCATTTTTTTTTTCCCCTTTCTTTTGGAGAGTGAGGTCCCCCTAGGATATGATCCTTAACAACTAATCTGAATAACTGAGAAAAGAAAGGAGAAGACAATTTATCACAGAGCTTGCAAGAATGCAAGATTTTTAAAGTCTCAGAATCACAGAATCATAGAATGTCCACATGCTTCACACAATGTTATTCATTTTTGCCTTAGTTAGCGGTAATTCCTTGCAAATATATGTGATGATAAGAGAAATTAGTTTGACTAGAAGAGGCCTCTCAGAGTAACTCCTGCCTTTCACTGCATCTGTTTGTGTTTATGTAAGCAAAAAAATAGCATGCATTATCTTTTTATGAGCCTTGCGATTTATTCTGTTTTGTTGTCAGACCTTTGGGAATGCATTCTATAAACTTTATTGAGACAAGATATCTAGAGGCGTTTGCATATTTGTGAGCTCAGCACAATATTACTTTTTAATGCACTTTTGACTTTGCACGGGGAAAATGAAGTAAGAAAATGTAAACCAGCAGTATTTCAGGTGGCTCTGTTTTTATTACCTGCTTTTTTGTTTCCCTAGGTTAAGAACAAATAAAGACTCAATCATGTAAACGTTAATAAACACTCAGATCTAGTAGTTTAACTTCTGACTATTTCTGTGGCTAAAAATTCAAATTACTAACCAAGGTCTCCATTCAAAAAGCTGTCAAGGATACTGCTAGCTCAAGCACGTATTTAAGTATGACATTAAACAAGCATGTTTCTTCAATCAGGCTTTATGACACATGTCTGTTTCCAATAAAGAAAAAAACCTCCTACATTTTTTGTTGTGATTTTAATTCTTTGTGTTCTGCCTGAAATTCTACCTGAATGAGCTCATCTGCAGTACTCAGGCTTAAAAAAAGTATCGTGATCTTTAGGTACCAAATGGGAGGGTTTAGAGAAGGTTTAGCCAGGCCCTTCCCGAAAGGATGCAGGACAAGGGGAAGATGTAACAAGGGAAAGTCTGGTGAGATTTAAGGCAAAATCTTTTCACTAGGAGGTAATCAAACACTAGAGAAAGTGTCCAAAGAAACTGTGGGTTCTTATCCCTGGGGATAAGGTCTTCAGCAATCTGATCTAGTTGATCCTGGTCTGATCAGAAGATTGGACTATGTGGCCTTCAAAGGTATTCTGTAGCCCAATTTATTCTAAAAAGTCTGCGACTATGTGTATTTCCATTGACTTCCAGTAGCATATAATTTACCTCTGTGCTTTTGACAGTTTCAGCCTTAAATACTGGTTAGAAATTTCATAAAATCTATGTAAATTCATGTATTGATTACAGCAAGGTTGAGGTAATCTATCATGCCCACTTAATTGACGGACTATTAAAAGTCTTTTTTTTTAAAGTGGGTCCTAAATTATCTGCACTCATATTATTTTAGATACTTTATTTACATGAGTGGTTTGTCACTGTCAGTAGAACAGGTCTGGACTGTTGGGTTTAGATACTCAGCATAATTAAATATGTATTTGCTTTATTTCCATTCTTTGCACTTCAGTCTGTGCTGACGTATCAGAACCCTCCAAGGATTTGAGGGGTTTAAACAAGGGAAGAATTCGCCCTTTCTGGTTTCTTTCAGAAGTCATAACTGGGAAATGACTGTGGAGTTAAAGTCCCACTGGCTTCCATCTTTCTGTTTCCCTTTACCTCATTTCTGTCATGATTTGTGCCTTTTCTTACCTGAACTGTCCTTTAGTACATTAGAAACCATAAGCACTCTTAAAACAAACAAACAAAAAGGAACAAAAATCAGATTAGAGAGTATTTACTGAAAACACCCTTCTATTGTACAGAAGCACTTGTGATAGAATCGGGAGAATGAAAAGTTACAGCTATCATTTCCACTCCTTCTGGAAAGATTTCTGACTTGTTACATTTTCCTTCCCAGATGAATCACTTGGTGTTGAAGCAACACCTTCCCTGACAACTTGGGTAAGTGACACAAGGCATCCTCTGTTCCCTACGGTGGAGAGGTTCTTCTGAAAATTTTCTAAAGAAATAAAGGTTTTTTTTCTTTGTTTTCTGATCTAAAAGAGCACAATGATTTTCTTGCTCTCTCCCTAGCAAAGAAGGGATGTATTTGGCTGCACTGACACCTTTCTTTTTCCTCAATTTGACAAAAAGATTGACTTAACAGATGGGCTTTCCTGTAGTTGTGGTATTGGACCATGTTGCAACACAGGCTGTGCACCTGTTGTAAACTTGTTTCGTCACGCACACTGAAGAACTTTAAAAAAAAGAGAGAAAAGGTAAATGATCATTTTTCTCATCTAGGCCTCAGTTCAGCAGTGCACTGAAATGTGTACAACATCATTATTCAAGAAAACATGCAAAGAACGTGCTGATGGATGTGCTTAGGTGTTATGTTGAATTAGGGACTTAATTATGAAAGACAAGCAGTGGAGCTGAAGAGCTCATATTTGGAGAATCACATCCCCATGGACCTTAAATGTTAATGAAAAGTATATACTGACATCGGGGGGGGGGGGGGAGAGAAAAAATAGATTTTGAGGAAACTGCAATATATGTTGTAACTTTGCAAATGTTAATAATCCTGAGAAGGGTTCAGACTTTGCTATGAATATTAAAATCCCCGGATTTTGTTGAGGGTAGAAACACAAGTGAGGGAAGCAATAACATGCTGGAGCTTGTTGCCAGAGGAGATTGTGGAGACCCAGAGTAACAAGAGGTTCAAAAAAGGATTAGAGAAATTAGGAAGACAAATTAGACGAGACAAATTAGATATTAAATGAGCAAAGTCAATACTACACTATTGAGTGACTGACAAAACAAATAAAAAAGCCTCAGTCTAGAGGGATTTTGATGAAGGGTAAGGTTGAGTGAGCAGAAACTTCATGGAGTTTGACAAGAAGAAAAGCACATGAGCAGAATAAAGCCATTTATTGTTACAGCTGGTAACCAACAGGCTGAATAGGAGTTCTGCTGAAAAGGACCTGGGCACAGTGGGTAGACACTGGGTCTGAGAGGAGCCAGGAGCACCCTCTGAATAAAGCATTCTCCATATCTGTAAACAGTAAGAGAAACATAGCCAGAAGACTGAGAGTTGATATTATTCTTGTCACCAGTGCAGGTGAAGTTACACCTGGCACAGTGTTCAGTCTTGGGCTCCTCAAACTCAAGAAACGAGTGGAGAAACCAGAGGCAACAAAGAATGACCAATGTGATTATGAGCCTGGAGTATACAAAGGAGGGAGTTCAAGGGTCATGGGTATTTAGTGTGACTAAGATGGGTGAAATAAGAAGCCTAAGGACACCCTGCAATTACTTCAAGAGGTGTTCCAATAATGAAGAAATGCAATTCTTCTTACTAGTGGCAGATGGTAAAACAAAGTGCAATGAACACAAGGTGTGGCTTGGGAGGTTCAGACTAGATATTAATTTTTTTTTTTTTTTCACTGAGAGGGTTGCATAACACTGGAATAAGAGGAAGGGAGGCTGTGTAATCTCCATCCTTGAAGGTTTTCCAGATGTTGTTAATCAGTCACTGCTAACCTGAGCTAGCTTTAGCAACATTCATGCTCTGAGCAGAAGGTTGACTACATGATATTCAGAGATCTCTTCCATCCAGTGTTTCTATTTTTCTATGAAATGGACAACAGGAAGAGTTAAACAGATACAAAAGGGAATATGGAGGTATGTACTCTCTAACTTTCTAAGGCAATAACTGTAGAAGAAGTAATCTGCATATAAGGGTTAGACTTGTGTACCCTCTTTAGACAGCCTTCTCTGCTGTGACTCTCAAAGGTAGAATGTGTTGGAAGTATCAGTAGGGTTTCTTGTGTTTTAAGAAGACAATGAAAAGATGGTTCCTCCCTCTTTTCACATCTCCTTTCTTCCAAGCATAATACATACTTCTTGACAACCATATATATACTGGTATTGCATGAAGAAGGCCATTTTCGGTATAGGCATACACCACTTCCATGATAAAAGAGCCTTATTGACTCCATTTACTATATGCCTGTGTAAAATCATATTTATGTCAAGGGAAGGATTTTTCATTATTACTCATACTGCCTTCTTTTTTTTTTTTTTTTTTTCAATCTGTTTTACCTGGGAGTCTATTAGGAGTAAACTGATAGCGAAGTGGAAATGGAATGCTTCAAGATGCATCAGTATTACTGTTTCATAGAATCATCGAATCATAGAATGGTTTGGGTTGGAAAGGACCTTAAAGATCATCTAGTTCCAACCCCCCTGCCATGGGCAGGGACACCTCCCACTAGCCCAGGTTGCTCAAAGCCTCATCCAGCCTGGCCTTGAACACCTCCAGGCATGGGGCAGCCACAGCTTCTTTGGGAAACCTGGGCCACTGCCTCACCACCCTCACAGTGATAAATTTCTTCCTAATGTCTAGTCTAAATTTCCCCTCTTTCAGTTTATACCCATTACCCCTTGTCCTCTCACTACACTCCCTGACAAAGAGTGTTTCCCCATCTCTCCTATAGCCCCCTTTAGGTACTAGTGTTTACATTTGATGAGAGCCCAACATGTCTGGGAGAAGTTATTGCTGTCTTAAAACTTATTCTACTAAGGAACTACTCCTCATAACATGTAAAGGAAAGCAAAATCCATGGTATATGCCCAAAGTAACATTTAGCTCAAGTCTGGTGACATCACATAGGAGAAGACATCATCATACCATGAACATCTTCCTTGCCTGCTGATGTTTCCCCTTACAATGTACTGATGCATCATACATAGCAAAAAATCAGCTTGCTGGTGGAAAATAACAGCCTCCCAAGCAGAGCATGAAGAAAAGACATTTGTGAAGGACCTTGAAGAAGTCAGGATCTGGAAACCTAACAAAATTATCTGTAAGACATACATGCACACATATGTACAACCGTTCACACAACCATTTATACTATTTCAGCCATCGGAAGCAAAAATGTCTGTAATGTGTTTTTTGCCTTCGCTCTACAGAGGGTCCAGAACAAGTCCGAGCAGGACAAAGCTCATGGGCAGAGGTAATTTTTTTGTTTTGCTCTGTTTTTGGACAAGGTAATGTAGCTTGACAAATCAAAATTGTTCAGTCTTACAAACTTCTTCAAGTCTCTGGGTCCACACTGTCAGACATGCGTCCTTAGGTTATCCCAGATGCAACCTACCGCTGTAACTATAAAAGAAACTGAAGATTTTTTCTTTGACTCTACAGATGGTGGTAGAAGGCTTGGAAAACTCGGGAGTCTTTGCAAAGAATATTTTTGCTGTATATCCTTTCTATCCATTAATCTCTTTCCTTCTGCCCTTGAAGTATCTTCATGGCCCCTTCTTGCTGAGCTGGCACTCCATGCAAGAGCAGCACATCAGTACAAATTGGGATGGAGCTTTATCTACTATTTACACGATGAAAATAATTCCATTCCATGAGTAAATCACCATTATAATGGGGGTTCAATACACTTATCAAGCAACACTAACCCAGTGCTGTGAGTGTGCAGGTATGATGCTATCAGTGTGATTGTCTAGGGAGTATAAATGCATTAACAACTAATAGGATTATTGACCTTATGTCACAGAAATGAAATAACTTCAATTTCGCAATTCTGCTCTAATTGTCGTAATTAAGAACTCTTTCCCTCCTTCCTTGACTTTCACAGGGAGTAGATATATGTGCTGAAGAAAAAGACATGTATTTAATTGCTTCATAAAGCTGGATGGGTACTAATAAGGATATAGCAAATTGTCAACTCGTATATACACTATATTTTTGAGAGTATATAATATGCAGTGAGCAGTTCCACAGTATATTTTTTCATATAAAAAACAAGCTTAAGAAGTTCCCTACCTGCTTTGTCTCTGGTAATATATCTGCGCCATGATGCCAATACTCACTACTCTCTTCTGTTGCACTGATAAAAGCATTTGTGGATCACACAAGGTATACGGGCCAGAGAAAGGATTCATGTGCTGAAAAACATTATGCTTTTGTTTTTCTTTTCAATGTCACTTATTTCAGTTTTACTTGTCAGATCTGTTTTAGAAGGTTAAAAACCTTATTAAAAAGAAAAAAAATAAGATGAAAACAATACTAAGAATCTGACATACTAGTTGTAAACTACAAATACGTGTCTGTTGTTTGCCATGTTGGCTTGAATCAAAATTATTTTTTTCGGGCTTGCTTGAGTTTTAGGGTTAGAACAAATGTATAGAGATCTTTCTATGCATTTTGTATACATAGGAAAACATACTTATTTGTTTTTTCTTTGGTTGCTGAACAGAAATTCCTTGTGATTTAACCTCATATAGTAATACAGACCCATTTTTTTCATAACTGGGTTCTACTTTGGCAATTAAAGCTGAGTCCTTTCAAGGAAGATGTTCATCATGGGTCAACTTCTAATGTGCTTATTAATTTTTTTTTTTTTTTTCAGCTGACTTCAGAGTTTACTCCTGTGTTATACCACAGGCTACCTTTGGTCTGGAGCTGCCTGGTAGGAACTGTGAGAAAGATTCCTTCTATTGGTAGGCTTTTAACTGCAGGGATGCTGTTCCATGCAGTACACTGGGAAAAGATGATACACTTGTCATCTTGTTTTTCCATGCCACTAATGGATTTATACAGTCACAAAAATCCTGGACAAATCAGAAACTTCACAACCATGGATGGAAAGTGGGTTTATATGGGTGCTCCCTACTGCTCACTTCTCCAAAAGAAATGGTCAAGGGAAGGTGAAATTTTCCCATTTGAATGAAAAGAGCAACGGAAGAGGGAATGGATGGAAAGAAGTTCCTCTTCTCCATTTTGGAAATCATAGAATCATATACTCATAAAATTATACCATTAGTCTATAGTAGTCTTACAATTAGCACTTTATTTGAGATATCCTTCAACCTCAATCAGATGTCTCATTTTATGACTACTCTCCCCCACTGGCTGTTTCCAGTGCCCAGAAGACTTTTGAAGCCAAAAATGGACTATTCAGATGCGAAAGAGTACCACTGAATTAACCTAGACACCTGCAGTGGGGCTGAAATGGACATAAAATCCTGTCCAATTATAAATAAACAAATCATTTCTCATGTTTTAAGAAGGCAGAAGTAGATACACTTGAATCAAGGCAATGGCTGTGAAAGAAGAAGGGTGGTTTTCCTTTTTTTCTGATTCTCTCTCCCTCCTTAATTTTAATGGTCTTGTTCATGTCGGCCAGGTAACATATAACCTAGTGGAGGTTCTGCACAGGATCCCAGTAATGTAGGTGAAGCTAATTCTCTGAAGCAGATTACCAAATCTCAAAGGTGATGAATGGGGGATGATTTATTAAGTCTCTTCCCTGCTACTCCAGGGTTAGTTCCAACGATGTTTCTTTGTGCTTAATGGATTAATACAGTTCACTGAAGCTTATTCATGAAACAGAAAGTGGGCTCAGCATTTTCTCCAAGTGTGTGAAAAACCCTGCATAACAGAATTCAGATTTTATTTGGCAGGAAGGAGACCCAAGAAGACTAATTCACTAACCTTTACAGCACAGTTTTCCTTTAGCACAAGTGATAGAAATTAGATACTTGACGCAACTCTTACTTTAGCTTGGAAAATGGCAAAATTTTTAACAATGCAAAAAGGGCCAATTTTAATCACAACTGCGTGTTCCAGACAAGCTCCTATGACACAATAAATACTGATTTTAAAAGTTTTAGTAATATACACTTCATTTCTCCAGCAGGAAAGGTCAAAAAAAAACAAAGAAAGCCTCAAACTAAAAATAAGTATATTTTCTGGGTATGTGTTGACATAACAGAGTTGAGGTAAATGTTTATAGGTCGCTGTGTTTTGCTTCCTTCAGCATAAAAGGTGCCAAACTAAAAGTAAAAATAATAGATGTGAATGTTTATTGTCAAAGTGGAGGATCTTGAGGTAACGCAACTAATGAATGAAAATATCTTTTTAAAATGTTGAAATTTAAAAGAGTTTTATTATAAGAGTACAGGAATGGAATAAATAAAAAATAAAAATTTCTCTCAGTTTGTGGAGTTATTTTTAAAGCATGTGAACATTCCAGGATCTGCTACACTGCAAATAAACCTGTTAGAGGACAAACACTGGATTATTATATAAAATGACCTACTGAAAAACATCAGATAAGAACAAGAGGGAAGCGCATTAAAAGAAATTCCCTCTCTATCTAGTTTCTTTGCTTTTAGTACTTAATGAAAGAAAGTATTTTTTCTTCAACAAACCAAATTGATTCCAATAAATTCTGGAGCAGTATTGTTTCAGGTGTGTGGTGTGAATAAATCTGAAGGTTAGGTTTAGGATACATGTAAGTACTGGTGTGTATTTCTAACTATGGTTTTAATTGACTGGTAATCATCAAACAATCAAAATAATGATAAAGACTTATTCCATAATTAGCAATTTCTTAAGTGTGGTATTGCTTTGCAAAGTATTTTGAGATCATAAAGGGATGGAGAAAAAATGAAACTTGGGATTCTTTCTCCTTTTATAATCTTTCTGAACTCTCAAATTTTAAACTTATGGGTGTGTGGAGAGATGATACATCTGATTGTGAGCCCTCCTTGTTCATCAAGTGGGAGCAGCACTGTTTTTGTCTCCAGAGCCTTCCTCTACATGTTCCCATATAATGAAAAGACAATTATTTTTTTCATGCTTTATGCATATAGCACTCTTTATACAACAGCCATGGCATCTAACTTTGGTGTGCAAAGAACAGCATGACCAAATCACAGAGCAGAGTATGTCTTCAGCAAGTATACTTCAAATTTATCTTGAGAAGACATCTGACACCAAAGTAAGGTCATTCACTGCAGAAAACAAGAAGTTTCTACATGTTAATAATGTCACTTATTTTAAATAATGTATTGCTTATAATACCATTATTCTCATTAATTAAAACATTATTAACTACTGAGTATGTTCCCTGCACTGCTGTTAGCAACCAATCAAGAATACTTAGCACAAGAATAGCTTAAATCAAGCAGACACAAAGTAGACAGTTTTTCAAAAGGATGAAAATTAGCAATTCTTTCTGGAAACCCAGAGACAGAAGCCACCCACTGAAGTCAAAGCTGCTGGGTTTAATCCAGTTCAGTTTCTTCATTATTGCCAGTATGAATGTCACCCATTTATCCTCTGAAGAATAGGAAAGGTCATGGGTAAGGGGAGTTAAAAGTGTGTTATTGTCCTTCTTGCAAATAAAAATAAATGAACACGGGAGCTGATGAGTGTGGAAAGTTCAGGGAGTTGCCCCAAAGACATTACTTTGTCATCTTGCATAGCATAGATGTTATTTTGGTACACAGACAGAAAGCTGTGCTGGCGAATCTCCTGGGACATCTCAGCTAGGGCAAGAGAAGTTGCCTTCCTCTTTTAACTTATTTTGTCCCATTCCCTCTTGTTCTGTTTTTATTATTCTGCCTTCCACTTCTGAATAGGTTGGGAAGGACTCTGAGTAAGTAAAGGGATCACCAAGAAGGCAGAGGGATGTCTTGATTTTCTCAGGGTTGAATATAGGAAGCTAAACTCCAGAAGTCCTGAGTCCATCCTTCAGGCCAGCTGGCTTTGTGGCACTTGCTCACACAGACTGCCAAATGCACAGACGGTCCATAGCATCCCTTAG
The DNA here is from genome assembly GCA_013400615.1 of Syrrhaptes paradoxus. Classification (NCBI taxonomy): domain Eukaryota; kingdom Metazoa; phylum Chordata; class Aves; order Pterocliformes; family Pteroclidae; genus Syrrhaptes; species Syrrhaptes paradoxus. The sequence goes on along the minus strand of VZTO01006009.1, from coordinate 45,720 downwards.
TGATTTTTAGGGCAATGTGGTAATTACCTCACTTCTAGACAAAGAGTTTGGAAATCTTTAGGAAGAATCTAAAAATTGAAGAGGATTATTTGAAAAAAGATCTTTTCAAACAGAGGGGGTTTTTTTCTCTTTTGCTGGAAACAAATATTGCAGTAGACAAGGAGGAGTGATCACCAAAATTAATTTGTATCTTAACAAGACAGTGTGTCTGGGCCATCTCAGGCAATTCAAGAGATGTTGTCTACAGTTTCGAATGCTAAGTAAGAAGAAAACTAAATAACATATTCAGTTTCAGACACCCATCTATAGTGTAGCATGGAATAATATTTTTTATTCTGCATGTTGACAACTATTTGACATAGGGAGATTTCATATGTATATATACATTTACTACTCATTGCTGCAAAAGATAGTTGAATAAATATGAATAAAAGAGATGTATAAATCAATTTCCTCTTAAAATAACTCTGTCTAGATGGGATTTGCCTCTTCAATACATCTTTTTGGTATCTTTTGGATTAATAAATCAGTTGTAGGAACAGAAAATCTACATCTTTAAACTGTGATTTTTTTTTTTTATTCTTTTCTACATAGAAAGGAACACAATGGAGGAAATAATGTAGGAAACAACTTTGTTTCAATCATGGAGCTACACTGAGAAAAAAAAAGTTTGATGGTTATGAGTATTAGCATTTCTTGTTTGGGCATTAAGTATTCTTATCCTGTCAATCTTATGGAAATGAAAAAGGTGTGGAACAGGTGTTAGAAATTAAAGCCATTTCATATAATTATTAAATGTACCACTTCATTCTGAAAAGGGTGTAGCATTAAATGGGCTTTGTTTGATATTAATCAAACTTTCATTCCTGAAATACCTTCTAAATTCAATGACTCTGGTCCGCAGTCAAGATCAGTTGTCATTCAAATTCAGTCTAGGAGTTGATATGTCTTTTTTTTTTTTTTTTTTTTTTTTTNNTTACTATATGATTAGTATACATAGAGCCAGAGAAAGTTTCACAGAAATCCAATGTAATTATATGAGATGAAAGATAGAATAGAACTGTTGGAGAGAATAAAGGTAATTCATTCAATATCTCATATGTCCTCTGTCATGGAAGTGTTTTCTGAATTTGAAAGAAGAATTATGATCTACTAGGAGTTACATTCTTCAGTTACGAAAGCAGTACCATACTCTTACTGTGTATGTCATGTAGCTGAAGCTCAGCAAAAGGAGAAAACAAAAAGGAACACGTCTCAGTGTCAGAGTCTCTTCTTTGTTGCTTTAATAGGATATTGCATAAAAGTCTACACTGCAAGAGATCAGTGTCCTTTACAAAAACGAAGCATCTAAAAATGTGAAGAAGTTCTTATAGATCATCAGATTTTTTTTGAAGTTAAGTTTTCAGAGGAAGGAAAATGCAAAATAATAGAAGTAAAATGAATTTTGCTGCTTTACATCCTTTGAGAGTCACAGAGAAACAAATTACAGCAATGGGTTAGATATACATATCACCACGAATTTTTCCTTCATTTTCTGATTTTTTCCCATCCCAGTGAAACAGAGCAAAAATCTGCCAATTTTCTTCACTTTCCACTTGACCAAAAGTAAACGTAAGGGGCAAGATCTAACAAAACCAATATAGATTAGAGTTGTCTTTTCCTGCAAAAGGAGAAACTCTTTTTCTACCTACTGACCTAAAATCAACCTGACACGCCTGGGCTGGGGTGTGCAAACGAGTCATCTCATGCCCATAGAAGTGGAGCTCATACTAATGAAGCAAATCTTCAGTTCAAAGAGCAAGTGTGGGCTTTGATCTCCAATTGCAGAGGTAAAGCTGTTGGATCGCATGTTATTTATTTGTGGTTCTCCTCCATTTCATAGTTCCTTATATTTGTACCCATCTCTGTGCTCTCTAAAATTATTTTCATGCATTAAATTGTTGTCCTCGGTCAGTAAGTTGCTCGGGGACAACTGGGGTTGTCGCATCTACATTAGTGCCGCTCCCTACAGCGTGAAAGTTCTGGTTCACAGGGTGTAGAAGTGACCAGTCCGCCTCTTGCCATATTCACAGCATGGGTTGAATTTTTATATTAAAGTTCCATTTATAAAATTAATTAAAGTTATAACTCTAGCACAGGAAATTGAGGATGTTAATGAAAGAGCTTGCTGAAAATATTCCATGCAAATAGTTTTCTCTCATTCAATGCTATCCAGAGAAAACCAGTTCAATTTTTTTTATGTGAAATTATATCAGCTTGAAAAAAATTGTATGGCATGATATTTTACAGAAAGTAAAACACTTTGAAAATGATTTCTTTGAACAAAAACTTTCATATTTTTAAAAAAAGTTTTTTTGCAGTAACGTTACTTAAATGATTAAATATTAAAATGATAAAATTTCTAAATTAAATTATTAAACCAATGTAATAAAACTATAGAGGGATTTTTACGCTAATTTCAGTTGAAAGTATTTTGACATCCTAACATTTTTCTACTGAACAGAAACCCATTCTTTGGCTATTTAAGGTATGACGGTAAATCATGCTGTCTTCCCAGAGCCCAGGACAGCACAGGTGTATATATATATATGTCTGGCTGCTCCAGTAGTTACTCTCTAGAAAGTTTCTATATATGAGAAATCCCTTCTTTCTTTTAGAATTATAATTCCCATTCCAAAAATAAAGATAACTATTATTTTGGTAAGGGAAGTGCTTTGGAAAGATATACGTTAATGGTAAACAGTAAGAAAAATGCAAAAGAATAAATGCTCAGATGCACTCACAGCTGAAGTTTTCATGTCTGTATTCATTTTTTTTTTAATTGCATTGGTCTTTTATGTACTCTTTAGCTTGCCATCCTAGCATTCCTCCCAATTCTCCAGCAACTTGGCAGACCGACTATCCCAAGAGATGCATTGTCATAATGGGATTAACAGCCTTTCCCCTCTGTTACACCAGTTCAAATGCAGTTAAGGTCAATAACGACAGAATGTGGTTGTCATTTCCTAATAGCTTTGGACTAAACGAAATGAGCCAGTGGTCCCAAGGGAGTTCCTATCAGCTGAGCAGGCATATAAACACAGTGAGTGCCACTGCTGTCAGTCTGGAGGGACAGAAGTATGAATGGACCAACGGGAGGAATGTCATTACTTCAGTTTCTTGAGAAATCTCTTCAGGTGTGGGACAAGGTATCTAGAAGAGGAAGAGCCTTGCCTCTTGTCCACTTGTGCTTCAACTCCTCCATGGAAGAGCTCAGTTTTCAGTCCCACAGATGTGACAACTTAAGCATTTTACAAGGAAAAGAGATCAGAAGGAAAATAACAGGTAAGTCAACCCATGAAGTTTCACTTCATTTTACTGGTTAAAAAAGCCATATCTTTGCAGACTGTTTAATTTTATGTTTGTACGTTGAAATTTGAGACGAGTCCTGACCAAAAAGTTCAACCATGGGGTTGAAATTCCAAAAGCTTAACAAGGCTTTTGATTTCTGATTATGGATTGAGTTTATTCCTGTCAGAAAATAAATATACATGTAAAAAGCCCTGTACTCAGTGACACAACAGCTTGACTTTGTGGTGATCAGAACATGGTATAAATACTTTTCTGGGAGACTTTCTCAAATCACTGTTGGAAGAGCACGGCAAAACAACAATCTAGAAAAAAAAAAAAGTACTTCCCTTTGGACAACAATCTTGCTTTTTCATTTTCTTTTGATCACAGTCCACTTTACATGTACACAATATACCACCTGGGCTGGGGATAAAAATATTTCCATCAGTCATCATACTGTAATGACTTTAAAGCATGGGAATGTCAAACTGAGGGTTACAACTGCTATGGAGGTAATATTTTTCTTATTTAGCTATGTTATGTAGTTTGGTTACCTTAGCTGATCTTACCCAGAGAGAACTAATAGGGTGATATTACACAAAATGTCTAGTCTGATCTATTTTTTAAAAAGTTACACAATTTCTTAACAAAGAAAGTACAGTAGATCTACTCGAGCCTTCAGTGATATACCTCATAATCTGTCATATATATAATTAATGTAGAAATTGGAAAAAAATAGGACTGGTAAAATATATTTAAAGGTAAGCAAAGGGTTTGATAAACAGAATTTGGTAGAGAAAACAGGAAAGAGTCTCAAGAACTGCTCTGGATAAAAGTCTTACGAAAGCTTTGTTAAATGATCTTGGCATCAGAGGTGAAATGTGAATATGTAGAATTTACTGATGATTCAAAGCTGGACAGTACTGCAGGAACAAACTTATCATGGAAGAATTATTAGATTAAAAGAAGACAAGAATAGAAATGAAAATAAATTTAGGATGTCAGTTAGTCAGGGATAAATAATGAAAATTTCTCAAATCAGCTAGAAGCTTTTTTCTCAAAAAATGGCATAGGAAAAAGAATGTAGTCCACCACAGGATGTCTGAAAGACGTCACTGTAAGTCCATCAAGAAAAAGGCAAATGTGAAAGTAAAGTGCATTAAGCAACACACTTTCAGTAGAAATAAGAAGGTAAATTCAAGGAAAATTGAATGACTTAAGAACAGAGTATTTTACCATGGGAAACTAAAATGCTTGTTTCATTTTGTCAGGCTAGGCAAAGCCTGAGTAGGAAATATGATTTATTTTGTAAAGTCATCATGAGTGAAAATAATTATTTCAGCTGAAGAATGAGGCTGGCTAAAGAATAAAAGTGTGAATTTCCCATAAAACTGGGAAAGTTATATTTTTCTTTGTATTTTTAAAATTTAATCCACTTGGGTTTCTATGTTGATTTGTTAATACACACAGAAAGGACACTACTAAGTGCAAGTTTTAAGACTAACACTGAAGCAGAGATAAATTCTGATGCTATTTCTGTCTCTGAACTGCATATTCATCAAATTTAAGACTCTCTTTATTTCCCACCATCTAGACTCCACTTAATTATAACACCTAATTTAAAGAGACTCCTAGTTTACTAATATTTTACGCATATTGAATGCATAAATTTGAGAAAAAAACTAAAAAGCTATGAAAAAATTGGGATGCCATGATTTCACAAGGGACTAATCACTTCAGGTGAATGTATTTTCAGCCGGAAAATACTGGAAATATTAAAAATCTTACATTTAAGAAAAATAAGCATGCTATCCTATGACTTGGTCTTTTCAGATGTATCCCAGGCTACTTTTCAAAATCACTGTCTTTTTTGAAAATCTCTTCAAACATTATTCTTATGGGGTTGTTATAATTTCCATATTTAAAAGGAGGAGGAGATGAGGCATAGAAATTTACCTGCAAGTTAATCCATTCCTTTCCTTCCTAATGTTCCAAAACTCGGAGGATAACATTCCTTTATTTTTTTCCTTAGTGGAACATTAAGAGTAGGTCCTAAAAAAACATATCAGGACATTTTTTTCCTTTTTTAATTAATCCTCAGGCTTAGTTTGAAATGTGAATTAAACAGACGTGGATAATATAATTACTCATGCTGTTTTCCAAATGGTTCAGTTGCAGGTAGAAATCTCATGGGAGATAACATTTACATTCGGTGTTGACTCTGATAAATATTTTCACATTTTGATGGAATAACATAATAATTACTGTATTTCATGTGGACACCTGAAAGAAGACAATAATTGGTATAGCATTATTGCTTTGTCCTTTATATCCTTGATCTTAAAGAATAAATATCCCTTAAAATGTGATTGAATGAAGAACCATTGATGGAAGTTATGAGAGCTAATCAGGCTGTCAGTCTGCATTTTTTGGTGTCCGGAAAATGAAAAGCAAGCAAGACACTTACTGGAACAAGTGAGACATGCTTTTTGCTGTGATAAAGATGCAATCCAATACAAATCTACTGTATGTCATCTTCTCTTGGAGTCAGAATGACATCTCTATTCTCCACACTTTTAATCCTGAGGCACCTCACAGCAGCAACTGTCAAACTAGTGCTAATTCAGAAAAAGCCCTGGAGGTGAAAACGTTTGACAGCCTCTCTCAGTTACGCAAATGAAAAGTCAGGTTATTTTCCTTCACCATCCTTTTTTGTCCACCTCTGTACACATTTCCTTTGATTTGTCTTTTATTTTCTTTGTCATTGACCCCCCCAAATTCTTCAATGTTAATATTTATCTTCCTCTGCTATTAATTATTCAAATATAATTATCTACAGGTGAACCTACTTTGTTTTTAAGACATAGACTCAATCTGAAAAGAAGAAAACAGCCTCAAAATCATTTTTGTTTGACAGGAGGTCTCTCTACTTTCTGAATATTTTAATTTACATAATTAACATTGCAGTAAAAGTTAAGTAAAGATTAAGTAGAAAGAGCTTTAGTGCCAGAGAAACTTGGAAATAATCTTAAAGGGCTTTTGCTGGTTTTGGTAGATAATTTGTTCTGTATTGGCTCTCTGTTAATGGTTATAAAGACATGAATTCTGGACTAGTCCCTTAAATATAATGCATTTATGACCATTTTGCATCTCTGTTGCTATGAAGACCATCAATGTTATAGAAGGCAGAATATGCCGAAATTAAATATGCAGATTAATTGCTTAATCATTGCACGGTATTTAAGGTCATTAAGTCACAAGGTCACTCCTTTGGTAAATTAGAAGTCATTGAGCCTCACTCAAAGACCCAGAGACTCTCATTATGGAGAAGTATGTCAATGTCAGGAAACGTGGGATGGCATGGAAGACCCCAAGAAAATTTTAAGTGAATTACTGTGGCTGTGACATGCAGTGTGCGGCAAGGCAGACATTTTAAAGTGGGTCCCAAGCCCAATGTACATGCAATGAACTCACAAGGTGAACCCAAAGTGAAAAGGCAGCCAGCAAAAAAAAATGTCGTATGGCTTCTGTCCTGTTTCTGGGGATGGATCAAGAATCTCATCAGTATGGCATGTGTACAGCCTGGAGTTCCTGTTTTTGTGGACTAGGTGTGAGTAGACACACAGAAAGAGACCAAAGTGCCTTCTAAGCTTAAGGTCCCTGTCATGGTCGGGTCCTGACTGGAACAGGTGCCATGTAATAGCTGAAGGTTCCACAATCTAAAGATGAAATTATTTTGCACCAAAATCATTCAGTTTATCAGTAAAAATAATTGCTTTCGGAAGCCTGCAAACAACATAAAACTTAGAGAGCAAGCAAATTTCTGTATTTCTCTTGCATGTTAACCAACAATCAAGATCCAATAGGACAAATTTTGTCCAGATTGCCCAGTTGCTGGGCAAACTCTGACAACTGCAAAACAAATAGTTGTATTTGTGCATATTCTGAAGTCCTATGGAAGAATCTCACATCTAAAAGTCACTTATTGGGGATTTTAAGAAAGAAGGAAACAGCACCTTTATGCACAAACACCTGCTGATTTTTTGTTCTTTTGTGAATATTTTGTACTCGTAGCCTGATTAGATTGACTATGCAGGAATTAAACTATTAACACAACACTCCACATTACTATTTTCAGAAGATCCCTTAAAGAACTTTCATCCAAAGATCACTGACATCAATGGGAGAGAGTTTTTTCCATTAAACCAGTGAGGTCTGGATCATATTCTATATGTACAAATGGTTTCCATGTTATTTCTTAAATTGTTGAAGCTTATTTGTGAGGTTGACATAAAACTGTGAAGAACAGGATGAAATTCACCATCTTAGAGCCAGTAGGTTATCTCCAAAAGCATGTCATGGCTCTGATTCATTCATGAAACAAGATTCACCCAATCTGTTATGTATTACAGTTTGCCTGGATAGATTTTCTTATTTGTATCATGGCCAAGACATTTCAGTATTTCTATTCCCTTGGGACCTTCTGCTTAAGATGTGAGTGATTTCCAATGCAGAAAATTATTACTGTAATTAATTAATTGCCAAACAACTCTTTGATAGTAAACCCATCACTGAAATACTAAGTTTAACTCTCAGGGCTTTCACTCAACTGTTATTTCTTAAAGTATTTTTTAATTGTGCATGAAGGAAAGTAAAATGTCAGGGTTAATTTTGCTTCTTGCATGTCACTCTTTGGGACCTACCATCAGAAATAAGGACAAGAAAAGCAGGATGGGGGGCTTCTCTGGCTGTCTTACTCCAGCCAACCTTCACACAAAGGAAACCATATATTTTATTGATCAGCAGTGAAATTATTGTTTCAAATCCCTATAGTAATGCATGAGGGAATGTCCCCATTGGGTAGACCAGTTCTCCTTCACTGACAGTGATTTACCTTCCATTTGTTGTTTTCAAGAGAAGGATGAAATAATTTTTTCATCCTTTAAAAAAGGCTGCGGCAAGATACATCATTCTGCATAGAGGATTTTGCCTTTGTAAAACAAACTGTTTTTTAAGAAGGAGTTCTAAAATAATCTGACTTTCTGTGCACGACACTGTATGTGCAATGAATTCATGGCATGTATGAGTGGTGTACAATATTTATGTGGAGTTTAACTCTCTTTTTAACTGCTGGAACCATAAAGTTCTTTGCTTCAGTGCCTTTCTTGAATTTCAAGGGGTGGTAGAGTTGCTGAGGAGACCATTCAATCTGAACCCTTGTTCAGAGGAGCAGTATTATTACACATCAATACCTGTACCTGCAGTCTTAATCCACTCCTCTTGACGTCAGGGTGATTACCAATTCTGTATATACAAAAATCCGTAAGGATTTGTCATTTGCCTAGAAATGTATGTTTTGGCTTCAGATAACTAAGCACAGAATCTTGATTTTTTCCAGAATAATATGATTTGAGGAACACCCAGGATAAATAGTGCTCATTTTCTCATTTTATTTTATAAATACCTCAGTAATGCCACATTTCTGATCTGCATGTACTGTCAGTTTTGAAATTCAAATGTCAGAACTCACAGAAGAGTAAAAAAAAAAAACTAATTCTACTTAATACACAAGCCTTACATCATCCCCGCTATGAAAGGATGATATAATTTAAATTCTTTTGCATAATTCTGTGACTTCATTCTTCGGGCAAGTTTACACAGAGAGAATAGAAGCAAAGCTGTCAAAATCCTCCTTCAGCACTAGCACCCAAACTGGGACCAGAGCCCAATTAATGTCATGCCACTTACAACAGGGTCCATAAATCCAGCATGAATTTGATGGTAGAAGTGAGGTTGACCTCCAGAAGTACAGCTGCAACCAGATAGTAAAACTGAAGAATCACCGTACTTTAGGAAGGAATGTTTTAAATTTTGTTCTTTAGAGATGTTATGTGGATATATTGACAGATAACCTGGAGGTGTGATATGAAGTACTTATTTGACCATACAGGAGTTTTCCCTTGGTTAGATGTCACTAATACCCTTGCTTCACACATTACTGTTCCTTACACATTGCTATTGATGTCTTCTTCAAAATTCCTGGCTGAAGAGCACTTTGTATCTTATTTTTGATAATTAAAATCTCAAATTATGGAAAAAATCTGACAGTTTTCTAAGGATCTCTCTCAAGATCAGAGTGTCTGTCCCACAGGCTTACAAGGGTAATACTCTGGACTTTTAATCAGCTTAGAATCTTGCATTATTTACCTTAGCACGTCTAACTCTCATCAGTTGAAACAGTCTTTTAAGAATAACTTAACTGAGACAGAATTAAAATAGATGATTGGTAGATTTGGGAAAATTACTTCAGGCATTATGAACAAAATGAAGCAGCACTAAGGATGAGGTGGAAGGTTGTCTTTGTCTTGCTTCTGGTATGACAGAGGCAGAAGGTGTCAGCTGAAGAAGTCCAGACCAGAAATGTCAGAACTCAAACTATTTCACTGTGAGAATTTCCATCAACAGGGCTAACTCAGTTACCAATACATATGAAACTAGACCCTGACTCATGATGGTATTGCCTATATTGCAATGACAGCACAAAATGATTTATTATGGCTAAAAAAACTTCTGTACTTTTCTTAACCACATCTTCCAGTTATCTGCTCCTATAATTATGTGGTATAATGTATTTAAAATAAAGCTTATTTGCTGATCAACTGTATAAAATATTTACTGGTTTGGTAGTGTGTTTTACTTTTCTTTCAGGTATTTCAGGTATTTACTGCCAGTGAAGTTCCTTAAAACTATAGATCCTTATGGGGTTTATTAATCACTGAAGTCTTATTTTCTGAAGTAAATTAATGATTTGCTATTCCTGGAGACTTTCCTGTGCTTATCACTGTATTAACTTGCATCAAAAAATCACACTAGCCATTATTCAAACCTTGACAAAAATAGCCTAGAGACATTTTGGTGAATGAAGGTCTTGAGGGGAAAAAGGAACAGGTATATTTTGAATAATAGAAGTGTATTCAGTTAACACCAGGTATAGCTGTCAGAGGTCATTGCTAGCATTCAGAATCAGACGTCCTTTCTATGGACAATATGTCAGAACACAGTGAGAGATGATGCTGGGAAGATTTGCATAAAGAAAACCATGTTTGTTAAGATTTTGACTTGTTTGTGAAAATTGCCTGGGTGCCAATTCACATTGGAATTGTGTAGCTGACACTTGAAGATCAGTCTAAGAAATCCAGCAAATGCTTGAAACAGGAGTGACAGTAATGTCTCAGAGATATTCTTCTGACAGAGGAAAGAGTGTAAGTGAGAGAAAAGTTTTTTAAATAGACAGGTATTTAGTTAATGAAAACAGAACCTGGAAAAAAGCAAAACCAATGTTGAACAATTATCTGACCAAAAAAGAAAGAAAAATGTATCTTTTCTTTTCACTGAAGAGGAATATGTTATCCCCTTTTTTCTTCCATGAAGTAGTAGTTGAAAGCCACACGAAGACCTCTGACAATCTCCTCCAAATTCTCTTGGAGATGTCTTTCCAGTGGAAACAAGCATTGCGAGGGGTATTAGCAAGAGAGTCAAAGACCTGAACTGGAAAGTACAAGTGGTTTGAAGACTCTTTAATTTGAAGATTTCTAGGAAAACAATCTTTGATCAACTTATCTTTGATTTCATATGGTCCCCATCTGCCAACATCCTCCTTCTTGCTTGGTTGGTCAACAGTTTGCATAACAGATGAAATGGGCAGGCTCACTTTAGCCACCCAAAATCCTTCATAAAACCGAAAAATCACAGAATGGTTTGAGTTGGAAGGGACCTTAAAGATCATCTAGTTCCAACCCCCCTGCCATGGGCAGGGACACCTCCCACTAGCCCAGGTTGCTCAAAGCCTCATCCAGCCTGGCCTTGAATCCCTCCAGGGATGGGGCATCCACAGCTTCTCTGGGCAACCTGGGCCGCTGCCTCACCACCCTCACAGGAAAACATTTCTTCCTACTATCTAATATAAATCTGCCCTCTTTCAGCTTAAAACCATTACCCATCATCCTATCCCTCCATCCCCTGATGAAGAGTCCCTCCCCATCTCTCCTGTAGCCCCCTTTCAGCACTGGAAGGTGCTCTAAGGTCTCCCTGGAGCCTTCTCATCTCCAGGCTGAACAACCCAAACTCTCTCAGCCTGTCCTTGTACTGGAGGTCCTGCAGCCCTCTGACCATCTCTGTGGCTCTCCTCTGGCCCTGCTCCAACAGGTCCATGTCCTTCCTGTGCTGAGGACCCCAGAGCTGGATGCAGCACTGCAGGGGGGGTTCTCACGAGAGCAGAGGTGGAGAATCCCTTCCCTCGACCTTCTGCTCATGCTGCTGATGGTGCAACCCAGAACACTTGGGGACTGAAGAACTGGAGTGACAGCTGCTGTTATTTGTTCTGTGGGACCGCGCAGAAACTCTTATCACACGGGCCAGGACAGACCCTGAGCAAAACAGCAACACCCTGCTGCCAGGGGCTTACAATCTGAACCAAAAAAATACTCACCTACAAAAAAGCAACCACAGGACATTGAGTCTTGAGGGACTTGGAAAGAAAATGAAGGTGACTAAAGACTTCTGTGTTTTTTTAGATTTTTTTTCCTCTCCACAATCTTCTGCCTCCTTTCTTGCATTTCATCTAACAGGCCTATGTATTTTGAAATCTTCTTGTGTGTGTTTGGTGGGGAATACAACACCTGGCGTCTCTGGGCTCCACTGTAACGGAAAGATAAGTCATTGAGCTAACACGTGTCAGACAGAGTGAAATAAACAGCAGCTCGTACAGACTAGCAATGACATGCAAATTACAAGAGATGTGGACAGTTACAAAGTTGTAAGATTGGCATAAAATAGAAAAAGAGGTGAATTCACACTTGCACTTCACCTATCGCACTTCTGCTGAGATTGTGATGCACTCACTGAGCACTAGCTGAAAAACATCAAGGAAAACGTCAGAGAACTACTTGAACAGAAGTACGAAAGAGCAGTTCCTCTAATGCCTCTGGAATCTTTTCATAAGAAGTTTAAATAAGCATTATAAATTAGGAGCTAAATATTATGATGTAGTACAATAGACAATAGGAGAAACACACCCTCTCTCAGATGTTCTTGTGTCTGTCCTATAGGGATGGTGCCTAAATTCCTGCTGTTATTCCCAAAGACCCAGTTAAAGTGACATTTATTTCCTGTTTCACAATTTACTCAAATCGTACAGTTGGAAGAAGAGTTGGATCTAAGGAATTTGTCAAATATGGAAATGACAGTGTCCTGTACCAAAGAAATAACTAATATGTTTAGTACTATCCCTGATGGTTATGTTTTTTATCATTATATTTTCTTTCTCTTGGCTATTGTGGTCACTGAACTGAGTATATAATAAAAATCTACTGAAATGAAAAAAATTACTGAAATGACTGTGAACAAATGAAAAAAATGCTCAAATGACTGTGAACAAATGTTGTCATTCAGGTTTATTTTTAGTACATGAACTGGTTGGTTTGTTCTTTTTTTTTTTTTTTAATGGATTTACCATAATCTTTCAGGTGGCTCTGCTTACAATGGTGGAGTTTGGATTTACTGCAAAGAGCAATGGAGGAGACTAAATGTATTCTGTCCCTCAAATCAAGTTAAATATATTCAGAAATTAAGACTGAAAAAATAATAATTGTGTTTCAAGACTCTAACTGGAACACTGAAAAGTGAAATGGTCTAATTCATGTGTCTCTTATGGTTTATAGCATTTAATGTTTCCCTTCTAAGTTAATTAGTGATATTTGGAATAGAATACAATTAGAAATACAACCGAAAATGCAAAGAAAACCCATGTGATTGCTTTACAATTCAGAGACTTATCCCCATAATCCCTTGTCTATGATTTTCACCCTTGTGGCTTGATAAATAATTTCTTTGTCATTTCATATACCTGCCCTGATTAACAAAGGATTGATTATTTCCTAAAACAGTTTTGTAATTAATACCAAAGTCATACTCCATCCCCCTTGTTGATCCTTGCCTCTACGTGTTTCTGATAAAATATAATTGTCTTAATTCTCTCTGGATTGCTTATGTACAATGTTCAAAGGGAAATCTACTTTATTACTGACCTAACATACCTTTGTTAATAAGAATTTTTTTTAAATGCACTTCAAAGATGAAAGTTTCTTAATTAACAGCAGAAGCTTTACTGAACCAAGTCTATTACAGTCACATCACCATTTCCTGGGGGTCTATTATTTTCTTTATTAACAAAATCCATTGGAGATAAAGGCCTGAAAATAATATTTAGACACAATGAAAAAATGTACCACCCAGAACACCGCTAATACTTTTTTAAAATCAAAGTTTAAGAAGTAAAGGCTTTAGGTAATGAAGAACATTTAAAATCTGGAGTGGAGCTCACCACTTAACTTCCATTTGGAGCATTTAAATGGGACTTGAGTGGTGCACATGCCTTCAGATCCGCGGGGGGCAAATTTCACACTTAATCAAGGCAGTTTTTACTATGCTCTTTGAAAAGTGACATTTGCTAGCTCTGAAATTTCTCTCAGTATTTTCCTTTAGTCAATAATGTGCTATTTTTAAGGTTACATGTATGGTAGTCAAGGTCAAGACAAATATTTGCCAGGAAGAAACTGATGTTACAACCATTCTAGACATTACAGTTTAACAGTCATAAAAAATATTTCATACAGTATGCCACAATTTTCTGTGTAATTCACCTACATGAAAAGGCTGGCCGGAGGTCCCTCAAATAACTTTGAATTATCCATATTGATATTTACTTGGCCATTTGTGATATCTGAAGAGTACATAAGCATTAATGACTCATATTTAACTCCTGCTCCTTTAACATTGCCAATGCCCACTGTTAAATAAGAAAAGAAATGAAAAATAAATTACATTTTTTGTGTTTATCTGTTGACACAGGAGTATTGGATTTTAATTTTTTCTCAGCAACCCTAAGGTCCAAAAATCTAGTCATCTAAGGATAGGGAAGAATTTTGACAAATTTGACATTCTGGTCCTCAGCTTCTCATAAAGATCAAGTATTCTGAGAGTAATAAAAAATGTATCTGGAGTTGACAACACTGGTTTTTCCAATGAAAAGAAAAAGGAAAAAGAAAAGAAAACTAAAAAGAAGTCACTAAAAAGACATTTGAAACACAGATTCATTCTGAAATAAACTACTGAAAAACTGAAGCCTGGGAATTAAAGATGTGAAGTAAAGTCCCAGTCTGTAATACCTGTTTTCCAGTAACCAATACTGTCAGCCTTACACATTCAGAATAATACTAATTGGGTCTAGAAAAAATTACAAGTATTATCATTAGCATGTTGTGACATCTAAGTCTTCTTAAATTTGAAGAGTGACATTGACCTCTAACATTCATAGAATTTATTAGAAGTATGATTTCTCAGTTCAACATGCAAAATTGAGGGAGAGAAAACTGGAATTCTCAGGACTGAAGTAGTTAAGGGTTTAGTAATTTTATTCTGATATTATTGAAAGAGTTGTCAACAGCTTTTTAAAAGTTGTCTTTCCTGGAACCTAAATTAGAGACAGCTGCTTTAAAATGGATTTTTATTAGTCTAAGAAGAAGACTGATGAGCTTTCCTGAGAGAACCTAAGAGGTTCTTTATTGTTGTACATTTCTATGAAATTCTGCCTTTTTATGCTTTTTTTTTTTTTAAATTTTTCTTTTGGAGCATTAGAAAGCCAGGAAAGAAGGCAGCAAATATTCACTGAAAGGAGCTATAATCTACTGGTTATCACATTGACTGTATACATTCTAAACAGCAGTGTGTGTTGGATATTTACAAAAATCAAAGGAAATCTTTGAAGAACAGAATACATTTGGAATGTCAGGGAAATCAATCAGATAAATAACAAAAGAAAAGATATAAAAATTCCTCTGGTTTTGGAAAATGAAAATCTTTTGAGACTATTAAAGATACAGACACATGCATTATTCATATGTAGTTTGGTCACAGTATTTGCTTTCTTTTATCTCTCAGAATACATGTCAGCAGGCAAAATCACTTTGTTTTGGTTTGTCTTCTTCTTCCAGGGTTTTGACTTTCAACTACCTACATACCACCGGTGCATTTTAATTTAGACACTACACACACACACATAGAAAGTGGTAAGAGTTTGGGTAGACAGCAACTCACCAAAAAAGGAACTGGAGATTACGAAGGATTGCTAAGTACAATTATATCCTGTCACACACTCATAAATGTACCCTCAAAAAATGACTTCAGACCAAACATAAAAGTAGTGTGATAGTTAAACAACACGAAACAACCTTCAGTTCCAGTCAACTGTCATAAAGTTGCACTGGTCTGGTATATCCAGTTATGAGCACTCTGTTCCAAGAAACTTTAAAATACTTCTATAGAATCCAGAAGAAAAAAAAATTAAACGAATAAAAACCTTGACCTATAAGGAAAGTCTACAAAAATCAGCATGGTTGGGTCCATGTAAGGAAAACTTGCATGGAGACACCCTAATGTTCTTTAAATATTTTAAAGGATCCACAAAGAAAGAGGTAAAATATTCTACATACCTACTGGGGAGAGAAAAGTTCCAATGGGGTCAAACTGCAGCAGAGGAGATCTAGGTCAGATAGTAGGAAGAAAATTTTTTTAATGATAAGAATAATTAAGCACTGGAATATCCAAGGATGGCAATGAAATTCCTATCACTTGGATTTTCAAAAGAGAGTTAGAAAGGTATCAGATGGTAAAAGGTCAGCATGACGCTGCCCTGGGGTCATTGAGAAAATTTTTATTGGAGTTCCCTTCTACATGTATCTGAACTCTACTAATCTAGGATACTGCCTCCGTGACTTTATAGACATCAGTTCTTGTGAAGAAGTTCGTTAACAAAAACAAAACGAAGGAGATGGAACTATTTCTGTTGCTGATGTATTTTTGAGAGACAATGAGACAGTAATGCCTCCCTGTATGAATCCCTTTGGGCAGTGATAGAAAGGTAAGGACACTGTAGACACTAGCAGTGTGGCAATTTTCTTAGGTTTCTGAAAAGACAGAAAGTCAGAATGCACGTTTATCCTGTCTTGAAACCATTCATCAGCCGGTGGCTGTACAGAAGGTGTGATAAGACATCTGACTGAAAGTAATCTTCCCACTTTTTGTGGTTGGTTTTGTTTGTTTGTTTGTTTTATAGAAACAACTGAATACTTCAGAGGTAAGTGCAGGAAAGCAGCAGATTTGTGGAGTGCATTTGATGAACTTTGGGGAGACCATTTGACAGCCTCGTTAGAAAAGGGAAGGTCACTGAGAAGAGAAACTATTCAGAAATGCTGAAAGCCAGGATCATCAGCATTACTCCTTACTACGTTTGTAATTTGGAGCTATTGCTTGGAAAATCTGGTATTCAGGCTTTTGATCAAGGACTCTATCATAAATTAATAAAGATATATGTTTTTGGAATTTCATTTTAAAAGACATTAACAGCACTTTGCATGACCGCTATTGCTTCCAGTCCCTTCAGGTCAAGTCCAAGTGCTACCGCATTTGTTTTAAACGTTGAGTTGGGACTCGCTTGAGCTCAAGCGTCTATAAAGCAGTTCCTAAGCTCCTAATTTGTAGTTCCACATTTTAGTCAGTGCTGAGAGAATTAATACAGTAAATGGAGTCCAGAGAGTGATTCAGCCGACCTACTGGCAGGGGCTTGATTTGGTCCCTTTATCACAGACAATACCATTTGAGGTGCCTTGGGGTGTCCCCTCTGACCTGCAGCTGCAAGTCCAGAAAGGAAGGGGTCTCCTCTGGGTTCTGTGTCATGGCTGTCACCTTTTTAGATGCCTTGAATAGTCGAAGGTATGCTCAAGGGCCTATACTTAAGCAACCAAATTGAGAATTGGATGTTTAGTTTATGAAAAGATGAACTGCTCTCTGGAGTCAACTGACTAGATCTTCACTGCCCATAAAGGGGAGCTTAGACACCTACCTTCTCTGCAGGCATCTCTACTGTTGGAACCCAATGATAAGTGAAATTATTTTCACATTTTATGTATTAATTCTAACCCCATAATAGCTGAGAATAATTTTCCTGGAAGTTCTTTTCTTTTTTATTTTTTTTCCCCATAAAGGTCAGTATGCACTAAACATGTTGACCCTCATGGAAAAACCCTTGACTGAGCCTTTTGTCTTACTGGGAAAATGAGGCATTAGGCAAGGGCTATATTGTATTGTGCAGCTGAGCCTCTTTCAGTTTAGTTTTACATCAGCCAAACATTACTCAGTGTTCTTAATAATTCACATGTGCAGCCAGAGAGATTGTGATGAACATAATTTTTTAAAAATGAATAATTAAGTGAAATAAAGAAAGAAGTAAATGAATGAGGATGTCATACTTAAAATGATCTATTAAGGGTGATGTATATTGTAATGGGAAAATCAGATACTGTGTTTTTATATTGTTAAAGCAAAATGATGCTTCCCTAGTGATGTAAAGTAATCTGAGGCTTTAGAAGACTGAACTTAACATGTGAGCTTTTTCTTTATTCATGTTTAGGTTGAATACAGTAAAATATTTCCATGGATGACTCAGTAGCATCCACTCTGTCAACAGATATAGTAGGAGTCCTGTCGCACAGATGATCAGAGATCGTCACAAAGATTACCTAAAATTGGGTTGGTCAAAACATTGTTAAATCTACTACATGGACAAATGTGTACCAGGGTATCACAATAAATAATTCCTTTTTCAGGTAAATATTGTAGACTCAGGACTCAACAGTATTGCAAACATCTGAACATGCTTAACCTTCTGTGCCCTCAGTAGACCTGCTGAGACTCAGCACATATGTAGCTGTTTTCAAGATCAGTAACTAATTATTTTAAGTTGAAAATTTGAGACCAAGACAATGATAAACAGAAACAAGAAATGGGGAGAACCGAAGGACAGAAAGAGCACAAAACAAGGATGTTATGTGTTTTCAATCGGTTCATACATGTCTTCAGGATTCGCTGGTTTTATAATCATATTCATCTTCATATAGACATAGGGTTTTTCAAGCATAATATATATTAATTTTTCTTGTGTGTTTCAGTTAATATTATTAAAGCCTGATTGTTGCAGGTTCAGATTATTTCATTGCAACTCTTGATTGAAATTACTGTCACATTACTGCTCACCGTATGAACTTAATTATTTATCATCTACTTTTTCTTCTTTACCATTTTACGGCTTCACTTGTGAACAACAATTCTTATATATTCCTCTTTCTGCCTTTTCCGTATGTTTTTTCCTCACTCATGCATACCTAAGATGAGAATCTGAGCAAGATGGAAAAAGTAATGCACAAAAGTTACTGTGTCCTAAGAGGAGAACCAAAATATATGGATACGCAGGCAGTTATAAGGATTTATAGATAAATATGCACATATTTATATGGTTGATCATTATACAAAAATACAAATACTTAAATAAAGAGGAATATTTCTTAAATTAATCTCAACACCATATCAGAGAATCACAGAATCATTAAGGTTGGAAAACACCCCAAGGATCATCAATATTGTATAAATTATTGTAAAATATTACATTGGTTATATAGGAAAACTCCACCTCAACAATAAGGGAAGAATTGCTCTCTTCCAATTTCTAGTCTGTCTTCTGGAAACAATTGTTTCCAACATGCAGAAGCAATAAGGGAAATCAAGCACTGAGCTGTACACCACGTTGCATAAGACAGGAGTATAATGTACATCACCCCATGCATTCTCTTTTTAATTATTAGTATTGCAGATTAGAACCGACTCATATAATTTTGTAATGATAGTAGAGTCTGGAAGAAGAGAGAGTAATCATAAAAAGTCTCAATATTCTGGAGATTTCTCATACAACTATATATATATATACACATATAGTCAGGATTTTTAAATTTATTTCATGTTGTATCTTTGGGGATTAGTGGTGTTCAAATCTTTTATAGATTTATGATTCACACATATTAAAATAGTCAGTAGAGGCAATAAAACCCTTAGGGAATCACCCATGCCGTAACCATTCCCCCAATTTGACACAGTCCTTTTTACAAAAACCCTTATGTACGTCAAGCATCCTCTGTTTTATCCCATCTTTAATCCCAAATGCTTTATGTTAAGCAAGATTCTATGAAGTGAATCTAAACCTACAGTTTCTTGAAAATTAAAATGCTATGCCCCATATGCTACGGGTATCAATTGCATCCATCCAAGAGGTTAACAGGACTACTAAACTGTGACTCCTTGGAGGTGTGAATGCATTAAAGAGGGGGAATAATTTGTACTGTAGTGCAAGAGGAGCGCATGCATATTTTATATCTCATTTTGGCTTCAAATGATAAGAGGAAGCACAAATATAAGAGAGTTCCAAAATGCAGTAGTGATTTTCATAGGATAACTGGGGTGAAGGAAGGCTGGAATGCCTGCACTGTTGACACTGGACAGTAGACTTGGAAAAACCCTTGAAGTTGATGCCTAAGGCAATTTTCTGTAATACATGTGGGGTATGAGGTTCTATCATCAGGTGAGGTAATGTCTGGATACAGTTCTGCCATTTCGGGGGTGAGCATCTGACTCACTCAACTGCTCTATGATAAAATCCATAAGAACCACATAACAAATCCTTTTAGCTTCCTCAGGGGCCTCGGGGACAGAAAAATACTTGCTCACCCAATATGGAGTTGCAATAGCCTTGAAGGCAGAAAGCAAGTGTTTTGGAGCACTCAAGATAATTTCCCAATAAACTAGACTGTTGAAAGAGAATTTATGAGTCAAATTTAGGCACCTTTGGAATAAGGTAACCCTAGAAAGTGAGTAAACTGGATTTTTGCTGATTGTTGGTACCCTTAGGTGTTTAAATCTTATTTTAGGTGTAAGAAAGGTGTGCTACATCCCAGTCCATGAAAATTTAGGAGAAAATAGGTATATTCCAGGCAGTACACAGTCTTAATTTAAGCAAAATCTCCCATTACAGCTATCCCCCTTCCCGATTACCTGAGGTGTTATGTTAGGTGTTTGGGGAACAAGGAAGAGATGCTGGATGAAAAGTAAGCCTTAAGCAGGGAACAAACACCAAGAGCAGTAGATAAATACCCTATTTGAACATTATCAGTTCATTAAAGTTTGATGTGAAAGTTCGCAGAGTGTAGAGATCATACTTCAGATGAAATTAAGAAATAATCCAGTTAACATTAAGGCAGAACTAAACCACTTAAACTTGTTTATATGCCTGTGGTACATAAGCAGACCCAAGTTCTCATTGCTTTAAAAAATAATAAAAAAAAAAAGTGAATAGATGAGAACACATGCCTGAGTTCCAGAGGCTGAGAACTGCAATACAAGGTGAAAGACACTCTGGAATCTAGGCTGTGTAAAGGCTCTTACGCTGGCTTGAAAACACACTAAAAAGTATTAGTAGGTCTTTGCTTTCCAGAAGGAAACCATGCTGACACAACATCCCATTTAAATCTTTCTTGAAATCTTGTTTTATCATTCAGGATCTGCTGAAAGCCTGTAACAGTTTTCAGGAAGTAGCCCATATTTTGTATTATCTCTTGTGAGACCCCACCTGGAGTACTGCGTCCAGGTCTGGGACCCCAACACAAGAAGGATGTAGAGCTGTTGGAGCAGGTCCAGAGGAGGCCACAAAGACGGTCCAAGGGCTGGAACACCTCCTCTATGAGGACAGGCTGAGAGAGTTGAGGTTGTTCAGCCTGGAGAAGAGAAGGCTCCAGGGAGACCTTAGAGCAGCCTTCCAGTGATGAAAGGGGGCTACAGGAGAGATGGGGAGGGACTTTTTAAAAGAGCATGCAGTGACAGGACAAGGGGTAATGGATTTAAATTGGAAAAGGGCAGATTTGGACTAGATATTAGAAAGAAAATCTTTACTGTTAAGGTGGTGAGGCAGTGGCCCAGGTTGCCCAGAGAAGCTGTGGATGCCCCATCCCTGGAGGGGTTCAAGGCCAGGCTGGATGAGGCTTTGAGCAACCTGGGCTAGTGGGAGGTGTCCTTGCCCATGGCAAGGGGGTTTGAACTCAATCTTTAAGGTCCCTTCCAACACAAAACATTCTATGACTGTTTGATTAAATGGCTGAGCAGTTTCATATGTGCTTATTAGTATCTTGGACACGGAATAACATCAAATCTAGAAATAAATTACTGTTAGCAGAGCCCTTGATAGATTGCTTCAGGATATAATAATTTGCTATGTCAGTCGTTTCACATACCATCAGCCAATATCTTAAAGGTTTCTCCATAATTATTAGAGAGGTTAAAATCACCCCTAATCACAATCTTACCTGTCTGCCTTATCTGATCATATAGTATTTCATTCTCCTGCCTTTCCTGTCATGTTGGTCTTTTGCAGTCCCCTGCTATTAGGCCTTAAAACACTATCTATGAGCTCAATCCAATTGATTCTCTGGAGTTACAGTTCCTTTATGTGTTTCCTCGACAGATAAGGGCAAATCTTCCATTTCAGATCTTTCCTTCAAAACATCCTATAATCATGTATTCAACATTAAACCTTGTTTTCAGGGAAGAAAAAAAGAAAAAAAAAAAAGAAAAAATAACCAAAAAAGCAAGGCTCTCAGTGCACTGTCATTTCTACGCATTTTCATACACATTTCTGATTGTAAATTGTTAATACAGTGCTCTTCATCAGAACACGTGTACATGTTTATTTTTACATTTTAACATGTTTCAAATCATGCTTTTTTAGCCTGTTTCCATAAGCTTGTGCAATCCTAGTGGGATATGTATGTGACTAAGTGTGCTTGTCTGTGTGTCTGCATGTTGCATGACAGTCTGTCCCTTCTTTAAACTGTTCTGAGCCATCTTGCTGATTTCAAAGTGACTTCAACTGTTCTGAAGAGATCTGAAAAATACAAATTTTCTTCAGATTTCAGGAAACTATGAAGTGGTAGAGAAATACCCTTTCTAGTGCTTCTGCTCAAAGTTGAATAAGCTTAACCTATTAAATAGCAAAGAATATACAAGGGGGAGATACCATGGAAACCTGTACTTAAGGCAGAGTATATTCTGCTGCCCCTTTCTAGTACTTCCATGTTGTTTATCATACTTTGCTTTCTTTCCATTACCAGATTTCATTCTCCTTCTTGTTTCTCTTCATTTATTTGCTTTTGTTTATTTGCTAGAAATAGATTTTCAAAATTGAGAACAAATTTAAAAAACATTGGAACAGAATTGTTAAGTATGATTTCCCCAGGACTTTTTAAGAAAAAAAACCCCAACAAACCAACAAAACAGGTTATTTTTTATTCCCTCTTATTCCCCCATCACTGTTCTGCTGTTTTTTTTCTAACAAGGACGCAGTCAGTCCTTTCTGATGCTGGCAGCTTTTAAGCTGCATGCCAGCAGTGTAACTCATTTGCTGAGGGAGGGTATGGCACAGCACTGCCAATCACTTTGAGCTGAGCTCAATCCTACACTTTAGATACTGACAGAAAGCAATAATCTAACACAGAGATGATGTGTAAGATAATGTCGTTTCAGCTGTGCTTGGATTGTAGTGCTTGATCTCCTCCTAACAGCTGAGATCTACGGACAGAAAAGATGTTCTGCATTCCATGTGTTGCCTCCTGAACCCTTTGGAGACATCCTATGTTTCCAACTATCCTGCTGTTTGCCAAGCTAATGCTCTTGGCATGGCACGCAGATGAGGTTTCTCCCTCTAAGGTTCCTCTTAGCGCTTTGCTGGCTTCTCAGACCTTCTCTGAAGTCCTTCAGAGACACATGAGATGGCAATGGGTGTCCGAAGAGCTGATGTACAACTGGGTGAGCCAGTTTGCTTCTAGCAGCAATATAGCAAAATTCTCAAAGTGATATCAGATACTCTGTACCTCGGTCATTTCATCCACCTCTTTCTGTGATGCACTGTGGGCAGGGTGGCTTGGGTCAGCTTTACATCTAGGGCTTCTATCTACCGTGCATGATCTATAAACTCTTGGAATCCTTCCAGGGAATCCATTCCCATAGTGTGTAAATGTCAGACAATGTCAGCTTAAGGTTGTTATGTGGAATTTTAATCTACAGGTAAACGTGATAAAGGCACAGGCAGAAAAGCGTGCCTAGTTTGTGTTTTCTGTAGATCCATGTTAATCTCTGAGTTTGGTCATCTGCATCTCAAAAATTCAGTTGAGCTTTTCTGTTGCCGCACATTCTGCTTTCCTTTGAGTGCTACCTTATCACACCAACCATCTGACCAGGGCTTATGACTTAATCTGTTCAGTAGGTAAGCATTTTGGCTGACCTTATTGTCCTCGTATCTAACACCATCAAGGAAAACTGCTTACTTTTACTTAAGGAAAAATGAAATCTTTCATCTCCTGAAAGGTTTTAAGAAAAAAAGTATAAAACATCACTAGAAAACTGAGATTGCCTGTCCCCTGTGGACCCTTTTTCTGTCGCTATGAGAAAAATAATCAGAGAATGACTTGAACCTGATATTGTTCTGCTAGCCTTGGAAAAATCCAGAAAACCCAAAACTACATGCAACTTAATTATTAAAAGTGATACTATACAGTACTGTCATTATGTTTCATGTTGTAGAATATTTTTAGGACAAACTAGGTCTTGAAGGGCTTTTTGAAGCTGTAATATACACTTTAGAGATCCAAATAATAGCAATTGAAGAGAGAGTAAAAGGGCAAGAGATAACCAATGAAGAACAAATATTTTCAGATGTGATTTGTAAATGGATGAAAAAGCAGAGTGTGATGCAAAGACCATTTGAAACAACAGGAGTAACAAAATATAGTGACAAAAGTGTAGAAAGACACCAGAGGCAGGCGCTACATAAATGGAAAGGGGGGACGCTGGGGAAGTTGCTAAAGTACTGTGATATCAATAAAGAATTAGACTGATCCCTATTGGGCTTTCTCTTTCAACAGTGCTGGAAATGTGCAAGTAATTTTGCTGAAAAAATATCTGCCATGTAAATGGTAAATATGTTTAATATTCCTCCAAATTATAACAGTTTTTCATAATTTGCTTATAGCAAGGTATACTTATGGAAAGCTTTCCTTACAAAAAAACCCCCAAACATTCAATCTAATGAAATCCATGTTTTTGCTAAACATTTTCTTATTTAGATATTTTAGAATAATATAATAAAAACTAGTTCAAATATGTTGTGACATTTTTGAAGACCAGGATAAGAGTTGTGTCACCTAACTCAGGCACTTACAGTGGAGATTCAAACATCTGATCTAGCCACCCAAGGATCCTTTTGTGGTCACTGAAGAGAAATAGATCATTTTGGGTTATAGTTCCTTTCTCTCTGGACTTCTAAAATAGATCAGAAAAATGGTGCCCTTCAGGGATTATTCTTCCCTGTATAGAGGGCTGAGGACAGTTCATTTGGACTTCAGCATCTACTCTGAAATCCTCTGTAGGTAGACGAGGTGAAATTTCTCTTAGGTACTACAGGTTCTACAAACCATGGGATTGCTTGTTTCCCTCAGTACATACTGCCTGAGACAGGAAAATTTCCAGTTGAGCTGTCTCATATTTAGAGCCGTGGTTGGGGAAGATTCAGGTCTTAATGCATCGTAGGGGCTGGCAAAGAAAAAACTTGTCTTGGATGAGTTTTGGTACCATGCTTTTAACATGGTTTCAAAGGGAAAAAAAAAGGTTGCCTGACTTTACACATAGGCTCATCTGTCTGCTTTCCTATCACAATACAATATTTGATGGTTGCTGAGCTTAATTTGACATTTGTGTAACTCTGCTAACAGTCACAGCTCTGGAGTTAACAGCAGGGTGCATGAGAAAAGACCCATTAGTAGAATCTGTAGTTAGGATAAAATATTTACAGGTGACAGACATTTCCAATTTAGTCTTATTGCTTTGATGCTGACTTCCTCAGGTTCAATTGTCAATTAATAAAATAAAGGTGATTTTTTAAAAGATATTTTGAATGGTTTCAATTACACTAATTTTCTTAGGTTTTCATAGTGATTATAAATGGAATATTGTTGATACAATCTTTTTTTTTTAAGGTCTGGACACATTTAATCCTGAGACTGCTTGAATACATTCCATTATAATTGTCTTGTATTCACCAGATACGTGCGGTAAAGGGAGTAGTGACATTCATAAACTCCATCTGAAAGGATTTAACCAGACTTTAAGACAATTATTTCTGACAAAACAGATTTGTCTTTTCAGGTATGAACTGTTATACTGTATTTCCATATAGAAAAGCACTTTGGGATGTTGGTAAAGTTGCATATAAACATACAATAACTCGTGATAAAGCTAGACAATGTAGTAACAATTAATCCAAGACCCCTCTTATGTCAGTCCCCACATCTTCCTACCATTACACTGTTCAACTTTGTATTATATGTTGCAGGAATATTTTACAGCTGAAAACCTGCAGACATTTTTAAAACTGGGTTCCAGCACCATCCCTGCTCCACACGCGCGCTTGTAATGTCTTTAATTTTATGATTATTATCTTCAGGGCATTTCTTGAAACAAAAAGAAAGATGAAAGCTGCCTGTCTTGAGGGTGACAGTCCTCTTCATCTGGAACAAGCTGGTTTTATTAGGAAGCTGTCAGAAAATGGAAAATTTAAAAATATACTGGTGATAGATTGGAATAAAATTTAAGATACACCTACAAATTTGTTTCGTTTTATACATCAGCATCTGATTCTGCTTCATAGCAATATTAAGCTTATGTGGGAGTTTCTCAATAAAATGCAGAACGCTGCATAATCCAAAATAATAATCTAAAAATATTCTGCTGTGCATATTAAGAGCATTTATTGATCATTAGTTGCGTATGATGACCCAGGCAGGAGATCTGTTCTGCAGTGTTTGCTGCCCTAGCTAGGGTGACTTGGGGTGGTCTGTGCCTTCTTTCGCATGGCACACCAAGGGAAGTCATCTGTGGGTTTGAGTTTATTTCAGTGCTCTTTTTCCGTCAAATTAACCCTTCAGATGGATGTCTTCACTCAGTCAGTCTCCATATTGAGGAAAAATTCTTGAGGATGAAATTTTAAGCTCCTGCTTGGTGTGTGAAGAGCACAACCCTGGCTGCCAGCAGTGAGGACATGAGATAGACTTCATCCTGGTTCATCTTGAGTGCATTTTGCCTACAATTTCCCTCATCAACAGTGAACATCAAATTAAGGGCATATAGAGAGGATTTAGGTAGAATTCTGATATTTATCAGTTGCCAATTCAGCATCTACTGCAGAGAAACTAATGCCACACATAGGCACAGCCACCACTAGACTCTCAGTCTGAATTTTCAGAGATAATTTTATGGATTTTGTGACCTAAATTTCCTTTGACATTTTTTGTTACACAGTTTTGAAAAAATGCCAGAAGGTAAGAGACAACAATGAGTAGTAACAGAAAAATGCAGAATGTCATGAAAGAGGCAGCCTTTTGGCTTTAAAGGGGAGAAAAGATCTTTGCCATTTTTATATAAGCAGATAATAGGTATTAGAATGGTGTGCATTAAATGTTACTTAAGGGGAAAATAAACAAGGTTACAAAAGTGTTGTAAAGGTTGCAAAGCTGAGCAACTGTCAATGATTGCCCTTGTAAACTTAATTCTGTGCCTCAACTCACTAAATGAGGCATGGATCCCCTGTGATCATGTAAAAAATGTCTGTGTCATAGATAATTGACAATGGTCTTATTGCTTCTCAGAGGAAAAATGTCACTGGAGTACATCATAATGAAATGTATTAGGCAACCTAAATGTACTGATTGCTACCAGCTTCCCCTACATCTGATTATATTTGTGGGATTGATAGAATATGGCTCATAATGAGAAACCAACTCAACCTTGACAACACAAAAATGTTAGTTTCTCTTTAGTTAACTTCTGAATGTTATGAATTATTACATAGAGAGATATTCAATTGCAACACATGCAGGCGAATTCCTTGCTTCTATTATTTTCTCAGTTGTTTGCAGTACATCAACTTTATACCTATCAGGGGTTTTTAAACTACTGTTTGAATAATTAAATCGTACTGTCTCCCTTGTACCTCCATGCAGGACTGAGTAACAACAGTGTAGTTTCCCAATTTTTGCTGTATAATCCATTCTATTTCCAAAGATAATTTAAGCAATGTAGTTCCGCTCAAAGAGTTTTTTACAAGTTCTTTTCAAGCTCTTCCTATTTTCCATGGCAAGGCAANCACATCAACTTTATACCTATCAGGGGTTTTTAAACTACTGTTTGAATAATTAAATCGTACTGTCTCCCTTGTACCTCCATGCAGGACTGAGTAACAACAGTGTAGTTTCCCAATTTTTGCTGTATAATCCATTCTATTTCCAAAGATAATTTAAGCAATGTAGTTCCGCTCAAAGAGTTTTTTACAAGTTCTTTTCAAGCTCTTCCTATTTTCCATGGCAAGGCAATGCATTTTATAATGTGTAACAATATGTATCTGGTATTACACAAACAGAAGTTTTGCTGCAGAAGTAGCTTCAGTACCCAGTTTTTGAAAGGTAACTCTTTTGTAATTCTAAACTTACTGCATTTCACAGGCTAGAAATGTGGAGCTCTTGTAAAACAAGATGTGTTTCATGTGCAGATTTCTGTCTGGAATTACTGATTTTTCACCCAATGGGGACTTTTGTTACACATTA
>VZTO01006009.1:0-15500 GCA_013400615.1 Syrrhaptes paradoxus | reverse complement strand
GCTCAAAGAGTTTTTTACAAGTTCTTTTCAAGCTCTTCCTATTTTCCATGGCAAGGCAATGCATTTTATAATGTGTAACAATATGTATCTGGTATTACACAAACAGAAGTTTTGCTGCAGAAGTAGCTTCAGTACCCAGTTTTTGAAAGGTAACTCTTTTGTAATTCTAAACTTACTGCATTTCACAGGCTAGAAATGTGGAGCTCTTGTAAAACAAGATGTGTTTCATGTGCAGATTTCTGTCTGGAATTACTGATTTTTCACCCAATGGGGACTTTTGTTTCAATGATAAGAAGATCTTTCAAAAAAAATAAGTTTTTTTTTTTTAACCAAATCTTTAAAGAACACCTTATCAATAGTAATATTACCTTTATTTACTCTGCAACACAGGCTGGGTAGTTTACACACCGTTGTTTCTAAGTCATGCTGTAGGGTCAGTTCAGTTACCAGATAGTACCAAAATCTGAAAGATGCTCTTGTGATATACTGGCCTCAACACTGCAGCACTGGGGGAGTATACCACTTCAGTCAGAGGTAGACATCTCAAGAGGATAGTTGCAGCAGTGAAGTTTGCAATCCTCACCTAGAAATCTGATTTTGATATTGTTGTATCTCCACTGTTACTGATTTTGTTCCAGCTTAATTGCATCAACGCAGGAATTTTAAGGCTGAGGACATTACAGTGGTTTAACTGAGAGACTATACACTATGCCCACCTCTTAAAAGAGAAGAAAAATCGAAAAGGATCTTCAAATGCCTTTTCTTTTAGATATGCTGACAAATTCAATATTATTTTTTCGTTATCTTCACTCCATTCACCAAAACTTTTTTCTATACTTCTGATGTCAATATCAGTTTTAAAAGAACGAACTGAAGGGTTTAATATTTTGTGTTCATATGTTCTGAAGATTTTCCTTACCTGGGTGGGAGTAGAAAGACAAATTAATGACTGAGTAGAAAGACAATTAATGACCGAGTTGTGACGGTCTCCTTCATCCAAGAGTTACAGTGGTAGTCAAACAGAACGCAAGCCAATGACACAAAGTCTTTGCAGTACTGTATATCACACTTTATTTTCTTTGTTTTTATTACTCTTATAGTAGCTTAGTGCTTCACTGAACACCCACGCAAATTTACTGAATAAATAATTATCAGACGATCTGCAAGTCAACTGAAGTATGAAAATGGTCAAGTCTCATATTGGGTCAAAAAACCTCCTTCCACAAAATAAAAAAAGAAAACCCAAACCCAACATTATTAAAACAAATCTTTAAAGAGATCCCTCTCATAGCAACACTAGTGGGTGCAATTGTAATATTAATGAGCTTTGGGAATTGATGATTTTAAAATTCCTAGCCTCTCAGCTTTGATCCATTAGTGGATATAGATTCAGTGGGAGTTAGCACAATTGGGCAAAGGCTGCCTAAACGGAAAATTGATCCTGATAAGTGCTGGCTTACTTGCTTGACACATTAATGTTTCCTGTTTTAGTGCTTTGAACTTTTGCTCTGTGATAGTATGAGTTCAGGTCCCACTTGGGATGTTGAACTTTCAGTAAAGACTTAGAGTGAGCATGGGGGATCTGTCATTCCTTTACATTTTAATTAAAAGGATAAGTTGAAGCTAATGGAGAAAATATAATGAAATTACCATCATCATCATCTACCCCTGGAACTGGGAAACAGACTTTTTCTGTCACTTAGTCAAGGGAATGGTTGACTGGGGAGTTAAACAGGCACTGACAAGCATTGAAAGGTGCTACATCCAAAGTCTGAGCTCTTTAGTCACTACCTCCCTTTTTGCCCAGCCTGCTGAAAAGAAAAAAAAAAACCAAAAAGAAAAGCA
The DNA here is from genome assembly GCA_013400615.1 of Syrrhaptes paradoxus. Lineage (NCBI taxonomy): Eukaryota > Metazoa > Chordata > Aves > Pterocliformes > Pteroclidae > Syrrhaptes > Syrrhaptes paradoxus. The sequence goes on along the minus strand of VZTO01006009.1, from coordinate 13,655 downwards.
ATAAAGAAAAGATAAATCCAATGACTTTGAACAGAGTTTGCACTTTGAGCACATATTACTCAGACATAATATAAATAAAATGAAATAAATGGATAGTTTCAAGAGCACCTTATGGACTAATTAAATGGTTCAATGAGAACTCTTGGGAGATGGGCAATTAAGTAATTTTCCAAACAGATAATTTGGAAAAGTCAGATAGAGAGATGAAATAGGGAAAGGCACCCAGGGAGTCAAAGTTAATGACAATGTGGAACTTCCCCAGGTCCCATCCTGAGCTTAGATTAGTTGACTGTAACTAAATCTACAGAATTAAAAAAAAAAATTAAAAAAAAAGACTGCATTTACCTAAGTTACTAAACAAAGCTTTTACAAGAAAAAAAAAATAGTATAATATTTAAAAAGATTTAGACATCCCCCCAACCAAATCCATTTCTAACCTCAGTATAACATAAAATTGAGCCCTTTAATAGCAGAAAAACTTCGAACCCTCTCTGAGGTTAGTACTGACCACTGTGCAGGCATCTTTTGAGGAGTTTAGCATAGAAGCACAAGATACATTTGTGTCCCTGCATAAGGTTTTAAATCTGTGCTGACACAAAATTTTATGCTGATTAAAACCTCCTTGAAATCCTTACCCAAATTCCAGGACAAAAAGGTGTAAATTTTCCAAATTATTTCATAAGACCAATTTGAACTTCCACTTTTTCAATTGCTAAGGAAAGCACCAGAAATCTCCAACCAAGACACTTCTGGTTTGTTTTCAAGACTCCTTTGGTCTGGATAAGCTCTTGAACTTTTGGATATTTATTCAAGCTGAACTTGAGGTTTATCCATACTTCACAGATGTGCTATTGCATAAAAAAAAACTCCATAAATTTTGAATCTACTGGCCACTGGTAGCTAGTATTTCTATTCGTAAAATTATCAAGATTGCAACTTCGTAACATAAGCACTGGTATTTACATTGGTCATCTTCCTGGAAAGATGACTAAGGCAAATTAAAAATTATATGTGATTAACTCTGACATTTAGATGTCAAGTCCACAGCTACTGATGGATAGACACCACAAAATAAAAGTCTGCACTGCACAGCACTCGGCATATCAGCAATTCCAAAGAGACAAATAAAACCCTCTATGGTTTGAAGGTTTATCCAGATTTTTAATGTCATTTTTTTCTTCTGAAATAGCATCTTCCAGCAGACAAACATAACAGTTCATGTGCTGTTCTTAGAACTGCTTTTCCTACACTGAGTCCAAGAGCTCAGAAACAGGCTCTAATTGTACTTCTTTCATATTTTAACCACCTTCCAGAGTTGTCTCACCTCATAATCTGTTGCCGAGTTCATAAAATTCATTTGCCCCCCACTGCTCTAGAAATGGGTGGATGTTATAAGCAAAATTGATGAATTAGTTGGAACCCAGGAAATGTGTCTGGGCAAAATCATTATGGGAGTAAAACAAATGCAAAGAAACCCCCCAAAAATACCAACAAAACCAACCCAAAAAAAGCCACCAAAACTCCTTCCCTTCTTTATTTTATTGGTTGATCCCAGGGCACTATGAGTTCAATCATGCTACAAATAGGGTGGAAGTGCTGGAAGAAGTGCCATGGGGACTAATTACTATTATGGGACTAACCTGTAGCTACTGGCTCCTTGGTCATAGCAACGTGGCAGTGCTTGATCTGTAGCCTGTGTGAGGTACCATCAAATTCAATGAGAAACAGCTCACAATTACATGGACCACTGACTCAACACTAAAGCTGGCTTCCTGCTACCAATCAAGCCCTCTTCCTACACATTACCCCTGTGACATGCGTAAATACTAAGGATTATCACCCCATTTGGCCAGCTCAACTCTTTATCTAGTGTTTATAAATATTAAACATTTCAGAGATTCTGTTAAAGAGAGAAAACCACCGAATGTTTAGTGCATAACAGCTCAGTAGAATAAATTTTACCTTTAAGTATGTGATCAAAACCAAGCTGGTATGTATAATTTTTCCTAAACTGATAAGATTGGGTCGATAACTCGTGTTAAATGTCCAAGTAAATTCTTTCCCACCCAAAACCTTCTGGTGCTGTTCACAGTGATGCTTAGGTGAAGCCAAACACCTACTTTGCATCAGGTGATGTGCATCTGAAAAGTAAACCAAATAGTGAATTTAAACATTCCAGATGAGAACTGAACCACGACATTATGAATTGTGATCAGACACATCCTTTCATTCCTCCTTTTCATCTCCGAACTTAACATAGGCTTGCTTAAGGGAAACAAAATAAATAAATAATAGAAAACAATCTGGATGCTCTCTACACTCCACTCTTAACCAATATTTGTTCACATTATCTGACAGAAAAGCCAAATACAGAGAAAATGAATTCCTGGTATCTGATAAGTAAGTGGGATTTATTTACACAAATTTGTTTAATTCTGATCTCCTGCTTGTCTGCTAGTTCATCTGCTTTATTTCACTCATTTCATGCAGCAGAGGGTTTTTCAATTATAAATCCAGGCAGCACAGTATATTTGAGCATTCTGTCAGCTTGATTTGTTTCTACGCCCATAATGAATTTTAAACTCTTGCCTCAAATATCATCACGTACAATTTGAAAATAGAACTTCTCTGTTGTTTGGTGGGATTACAAATAGCTGGATAAATGGGAAAAGTCTGAAGAAAACTAAATCAACCCTACAGGAGCCAGTGATGAATCCCAACAGACAGAGAAGGGTACAATGCTCCTTCTGCTCTTTACTTTTTTACTCTCTATCCTACTTAGTCTCCTCCTTCTCTTTCTTATTTAATCCATTTTATTTATTAATCAGTCTTTGATCGGTTTATATGCTCCACTCAATATGGCATTTTCTGCTTGCAGCAGTCTGTGAAAAGATAAGCAACAACTGGCTTAAATAGGTCCAAACTCTGGGCTTGATGACTTCAGCCATTGGAAACCAGGATACAGAATTCCTCTTTTGCAGTAAAATCAGGAAGAGCAGGGCAAATGCCTACAACTTTGACTTGGCAAAGGGCCCTCATGAAGGGTGCAGCTATCCCAAGCCGAGGAGGTGACAGCATCAGGGCTGAGCAGGTTCTTCTGGAGGATAACAGGATTGGACCCTCCTCAGGGAATTGGGATTTTTCCGCTGACCTTCCCTCACCTTAAGCTGCAGGAGGAATGGAAGGTGCATATAAGCAACTATGTGTGTGCACAGACATATATCTTTATAAAACTGTTCCCTGCACCTGTAAGGATTACTCAAGATCTAAAGCAATATTTACAATCTAAGCGGAAAAGCTGTCAAAGAACTGAAGCAAGAGGCTTCATCAAAGGCAAATAATTAGGGCACAGCATCTAAGCAGTGTTTATGCTGCCTCTGAAGTCTTTTAGCTTCCTGTGCAAACCTCGCTGGTATCCTATAAGAATATAGTCTCCTCAAACACTCAAATTCCCTTGAGGTATATGCAGCATTTCACTAATGAGCCTTCTATAAGGTGAAGGTTAGAGGTACAAAATGCTAGTGAATATTCAGGGCAATCTGACCCATTAAATCCCACAGTGGCAATCTGACAATGTCCTTGTGTTCCCTGTGCCTGACAAACAAGGACATGTTTTTCTTGCTAGACTTGTTAAATTTATTGACAACCTTAAGCAGCAGAAAACACACTGCTGTTTTGAAAGTTGGGACATTCCCAGGATGATCATCAGTGAGTTGTTAGCAATGTGAATGGCAGAAGTCTGTAAGAAATCAGAGATCACCAAACGTTCAATACTTACTGGCTGGGAAGTGGATAGCTAAGAGCTTTGAGAAATCAGGTAATTAACCTGAAATTTTCTCTTGTCAATAAAAAGTACTTATGATGACAAGATACTTTGCTACATGCTAATGCTGTTACACCTTTCGCGTTGGTCAAAAATAAGTAGCTTCTTTCTTCACTGCGACAGAAATGACTGGAGTCTACTTAAATATGTGCATTTATTGGTGGTTTATTGTGCATATAGTAAAAAACCTGACATCTTTGCAATCTGTGTTTTTCCATGTAACTTCGAGTTTCTGAATGTGCATATGAGTGATTGAAAGCTAACTTTTCAGTTTATTGAGCACTGTAGGCTTTATATTATTTTCCTGAGTCTAACCATTACTTCAGCTTTTATAGGAATCCTCAATGTAATTCTTACTGTAACCATGCAAAGAGTTTGCTGGCTCTTCAGTGGACCTACAATGAGCTCTGCTCATGCTATGATCTTTCCTGCCCCTGCCAGCAGCCCCTCATATTTTTCGCTGTCAACACCAAGTTCTGTGGTGTGGTGGACACGCTAGAGGGAAGAGATGTCATCCAGAGGGACCTGGACAGGCTTGAGAGTTAGGCCCATGCAAACCTCATGAAGTTCAACAAGGTCAAGTGCACTGTCCACATGGGTTGAGGTAATCCTAAACACAAATACAGGCTGGGTGGAGAATGGATAGAGAGCAGCTCTGAGGAGAAGGACTTGGGGGTATTGGTGGATGAGAAGCTCAACATGAGCCGGCAGTGTGCGCTTGCAGCCCAGAACCCAACTGTGTCCTGGGCTGCATCAAAAGAAGCATTAGCAGCAGGTCAAGGGAGGGGATTCTTCCCTTCTACTGTGCTCTTGTGAGACCCCACCTACAGTGCTGCATCCAGACATGGGCCTGCTGGAACCTGTCCGGAAGAGGGCCACAAAGATGGTCAGAGGGCTGGAGCACAATGACAGGCTGATAGAGTTGGGGTTGTTCAGTCTGGAGAAGAGAAGGCTTCAGGGAGAACTTTGAGCACCTTCCAGTGTTGAAAGAGGACCTACAAGAAATCTGGAGAGGGACTCTTGATTAGGGGGTATAGGGATAGGACAAGGGGCAATGGTTTTAAGCTGAAAGAGAAGATTTAGACTAGATATTAAGAACAAATATTTTCCTGTGAGTTTGGTGAGGCACTGGAACAGGTTGCCCAGAGAAGCTGTGAATGCCCCATCCCTGTAGGGGTTCAAGGCCAGGCTGGATGAGGCTTTGAGCAACCTGGGCTAGTAGGAGGTGTCCCTGCCCATGGCAGGGCGGTTGGAACTCAGTGATCTTTATGGTTCCTTCCGACCCAAACCATTCTATGTTCTATACTTTCTTGCTGCTCCAGTTAAAACAATGGTCACAGGGATACGGTAAGGGAAATTAATCTATCTTCTTCTGTGGATTGGAGGAAGATAGAAAGGCAGATATTTGGGACTGGCAAGCTCTGTGATGCCCAGACTCCTCCAGGAAGGCAGGAAAGAGCTGGCTGTCGGTTCGGGCAAGACTGGCTGGGACCTTTGTTGTTAAGGTTCTAGGAGACATTGTGCAACAGAGTGAGTTAACACTTTCTGATTACTTTGTCACTGATGTCCTCCAGCTAATCCAGGAAAGAAAATGTTAAAGAGACGTGTCCACCTTGGGCATCTGCCACTTTTCACAAAGTGAAAGGAAGGAACCTTTCACAGTCTGAAAATCCCTGGATTCCTAAAAGAGCATTGATGGCTTAACTAATAGCATTAGATGATTAATTTTTAAGTAAAATTACATGACTGGAATCCCACTGTCATCGAATGAGCAAACTCAGGTCGGAAGAGCATGGTGTGAGTGAAGCCCTGTTTCAACAGACCCTTGTTTGCATGTAGGACTTTCATTTACCTTGAGAACAGATGAAAGGAGTAAGTTTTAAGCCTGACAGAGGAAGAAAGAGCCTGTCAGCAAATGTGCAAATAAAAGGGTAGATGCATCCTGACAGCATAAGTGACCTTGTCACTCTAGGATTTTTTCACTAATAAAAATACTTTTCAAATATATTCAGAATAGAAGCACTTATCATATAAGACAAGACAGCACTCTACCTGTGAAAACAAATGTAGGAGATACATGAAGCTGCTGAAGCATTCCTTGTAGATGTGATAACACATGGATTGAAGGCATATAACCCCTCTCCAAAAATTAATTGGTACAAAATAATCAGGAGGCTCACAAAATAAAATACAACTGAGCCGACACAACGCAGGGCAAGGTGCTTGGATTAGAAATGAGACACAGCTCAGGACAGGAACAAGTTTTGCAGAACATCCAAGGAGGCAGTGAGATGAATAATTGGGGGAAACACACTTTATCAGGGAGTATAGTGAGAGGACAAGGGGTAATGCTTATAAGCTGAAAGAGGGGAGATTTAGACCAGACATTAGGAAGAAATTTTACACTGTGAGGGTGGTGAGGCAGTGGCCCAGGTTGCCCAGAGAAGCTGTGGATGCCCCATCCCTGGAGAGGTTCAAGGCCAGGCTGGATGGGGCTTTGAGCAACCTGGTCTAGTGGAACGTGTCCCTGCCCATGGCAGGGGGGTTGGAACTCAATGATGTTTAAGGTCCTTTCCAACCCAAGCCTTTCTATGGTGATTCTATGATTCTCTGAAATTCACTTCATACTGCAGAAGAAACCTTTCCCTCCCATTCTTCAAGGTTTTGAACTCCAAGTTGTATCTCAAAATTTTGCTCTCTTTGAATATTGCTCAAATGAGAAATTCCTTCATTTGGTCCATCTGTGTATTTCTTCAGCTGCCCAGTTGTATACGTGCTTTGGCAGGTGCTCTAGCTCTCTTTACATGTGCCCAAAGTATTAATATCATTTTCTCTGGATGCCTTGAGGGAATAGGGGTCAATGAACCATCTGATATAACCTGGCATATAGTATAATTTAATTTAATTTAATCCATTTAGTGCCTCATTTTACTGAGGAACCAGTTTTTGAATGCATTTAGGCACCTAGGTGTCCTTTGGGTAAGTTTCCAGCTTTAATATTCATATTAATATTCATATTAGTATTGAAATGTTAGTTATTCTGATCACAGAATTTTACCCGAATTGGTGAATACAGCTACTGCTTCATCATCTCATGGCATTATTTTCTTTCCAAAACTCTTACAGCATTACACACCACTATTAAAATATGTGAAGTTGTTTCACTCCTGTCTAGTTGTTCAGGTCTGAGATGGGATTTGATGTGGGGTTTTTTGTATTTGTCTTCTCTTTGGCTATTTAACTGAAGTTTTGCTATGATGTTCCTGCCAAAACTCATTTGGAAAACTGGAGAGGTCTCCATAGATGTCTGCACCAGAGCTAATCATGGTCAACACCTTTTAGGATTAAGAAAGAGAAACAGGCAGTTGAAGGGCACAACTCATCACATTCAGAACAGGTAAGCTGACCTGAGCCATAAGAGATTCTATTTCTGTTCATGACCCTGAAAAGAGCCTAGCTCAGCTGCAGACATCCCCACTGTTGACATCTATGAGTAACTGAGTAATCCCACAGTTACCCTTCAGCAGCCACACTGTGACCTGCAAAAATGGCTTTAAACAGCTTTCTAATTTTCCCAAATTAAGTTTTCCCAAAACTAAGATCTGATTTATGGGGTCAAATCAAAGGTCCAGCTGGCTCTATGTTCTTCTTCGTGGCTAAGATACTTTTATTGCTTCCTATGTATATTTGTTAGTTTTGAAGTTAAAGATCTCCTGAAGGTATAAAGCTGTTGGAACTTCCACAGCTGAAATGTCTTCAATGAACTTGGTCAAGAAGACAGATGTTTTAATCTTAAATGGAGTGTATGGATTTGTTTTTCTTATCTCTATTACTGAAAGTGCTATGAGTGGATTTTCCAGAATGTTGCTATAAAAATAAAGCTTGATTGATTAATTCTAAACCTATAGCCAGGAAATGTTTTCCAGGAATACTTAGAGGAAATGCACAACGGTCTATGAATAGAAGCAACTTACTGCGTGTACACTGACGGCTAATTCTGCAGCGATCTGATACATTTGGCTATGGCAGTGACAGATATGATGAAATAGTGACACCTTTTCTATATTCATCCTTTCCTGTTAAGCTGAATCAGAAGAGGAGGACATCATATCTGCAGACTGTTTTTAGTGAGAGTCCTTAATTATACCTTTCAAATGTCTAAGCCTATAGGAAACTCGTGAGTGTACACGTAAAAATACAAAGACTGACTTCAGATTACAGCAAGCTCACTAAAAGCTAGCAATGCTAAAATGAAAATATCTGTCAGTCCACTATTTATTTTACACTGCAAGAACAGTAATGACAGGGAAGTGGTTTTTTGCCAAAGCTTAATAAAAGCAAGGAAAGTTTGCCCTTTGATTTCAGAGGTCTTTGAATCAGGCTGTACCTGTTTTTAAAACAATCTGTTTGCAGGCATAACAAGAGAGGAGTGTTAATGGATTTGTATCCTCTACTTAAGAGGAAGGTTAGACATGAAATGCTCACAAAACTAGAAACTTCAGGGAATTTACCCAGGAAAAAAAATTACAAAGGTGGAACAAAAACATCCCTCAATCATTCTTTTCCTAGTGTGGTCCTCCCACTCAAGATATTATCCCTGTTTCTGTATTTTTGACTGTTCCACCTACCTATTTGCTCCAGTTGGCAGGTTTAGATGTGCCCAGCATGCTTCTCACAAGCCATTTTTACTATTTTTTTTGTAGCCAGAGTTAGACTATTAGTTATTTTACTGAATCATAATAACGTTCTTCTAATGTAAAGTTTCTGACCTTGCTGAGACAGATATAGAAGAAGACAACTCCTGGCTCACTGACTTTACCCTCCCCACTATCAAAACCACAACCTCTTTTTGCTGTCTTCTAGAAATATATTGAACTTGATATAATTTCATCCAGTGATGACACTACAGATCTGGAACCTCACTCTTCTAAAGGCTAGACATCATATTTTAATTACCAGCTTCAACTTATTAATAACCAATTTATACCAGGATATTTTTGTGCCAGTTAAACAGCCCTCTTCCTTCCTAACATAAACACAGTTTTGATATATTTAAAAGGCTATGCCACCAGTTTAGTTATCTGAATTCAAACTTATGTGTGTATTCTAATGAATATAATTATTCCAACTGTTTGTAATTCATGAGGGAATATTCACTGACATTTCCAGTGAAGAGAGAAATAAAAATATTTTTAGTCAGATCCCATGTTCCTAACATAGAACAAAAAGTTATATCTATTAAATCAAAACTCCAGGAGGAAGAAAAGAAATAACACATGAAGCCATGTATTCCTCAGTGTACTTCTCTCTACAGGAAACTCTTTCTCAGGTTTATTGATACGGGTGAAAAAAGGTTTAAGAACAAGCATTTGCTTCTGGTATGACATTATTTCATGACTAGTTAACAATATGATGGGCATGAAGAAAAGAGTAGCATATAGAGTCCTCCAAAAAAATGTAATGAATCTGCTCCTCTAGAAAAAAATACGTAATACAGTTCTATTCCACATCTTCATAAAATTATTGTTTTCTCATTTGTGTCATAGTTTCTGCGCTTGTTTTCTTGGCAGCACTGTAGATGTACGGATGTGGAACACACATACTGTCATTTTTTAATTTTCCTTTTTATGATAAACTGTGCTAACTTTAAATTGAAGTTTGTCATAATGAGGAATAGGAAATCGCCAGTCTCTCTTGCTCGTTTTACCATGTCTGCAATTCTTTGGATTACTGTCCATTCCTGAGGCAAAATGTGTTAACCTGATTATTTAAGAAAAATACGTTGATTTGATGAGAATAAATAGGCTCATGAAATTAAAGGATGTACCACACATCATGATGAGACTTCCAGATGCTCCTGGCAGCATGCAGGTTTAGAACCTCTTGCACCACTTTTTCTCCCCCCCTTTCAGAGCTACAGTGTGGTTCTGCTGGAGTCCTCCGCAACAGATGCTTAACAAAGATCCCTTGGGCTACTTTTATAAAAAGAAAATCCATGACAGTAAAGAACAATCAGGACTTTAAAATATCTACTGAGAGTCTGATTTTGATAACACTTAGGTGGTGCCCATTCTGAAAATAATGCTTAACTAGTTAACCAGGATTACTTCACTTCCTACCCCTCTCCTATGCATTTGATGCACCTTTAATCTCTCATTTAGGATATAAAGACTTTCTAGACAAGGCTTGTACTTTGTTTTATGTACAGCACTTAGCTGTATCAGGAAGCATAAGGAGGAACTTGTCTGAAAATAAGACACTGGATTTTACTTTTCCTTGTGCCTATACATCTGAGAACAAAGAATTCTTCAGAATAAGTTTAAATGCATCCTTTTGAATAAAGGGTAATATTGCATATCACTGGCAATGGCATAAATACTCAAATTCTATTATTGCATCATGAGGATAAAATCCCATGATATAGGTGGTAAGCACTGAGTCAAGTTGTTCCCTTTACAGAAAATGAAAAAGGGAGATGCAATTCTTCACATTTTAGGTATCTAAAGTTAGAAAAGATTAAACCAAACCTCAGTTTTTAAAGTCTGAAAGCAGAGAAAGTCTGCAATACTACACCAGCAAGCTTCTTAACCCCAGAGTTAAATGATATCTCACTATTTTACGGCACCACTGAAATATTATAAATAGATGATATATATAAAGTATTATAAACTATTATAAATATAATATTAAATATTTAAATTTAATTATAGAGATATGTACACATATATATTTATTTATTTCAATTTAGGCATTGTTTACAAATTATTAACGTATTAATAACAAGTATAGCTATTTTCATCAAAACTTCTCAGTTTAACTTAACTAGTGAAACGATGCTATGTAGGTATCTTAGGTAAGAATTTTATATGAATTAAATGTAAAAGCAAAAAAATTGCACTTAACCAGGTCATGTGCTTTATTGTTATGCAAGGTAAAACCTAGAAGATGCAAGGTTAATTACTGTAATTTGGAAAAAGACAGTATAAGTAAAGTGCAGATGCTGTAATACCTATGTAATTAACTTGTAATTGCAGCATAATTGCACAGTGGTTTTGCTTCATACTAGATTGCTAAACCGGATTTATAGTTACCTATGAATCGGTTAATTATACAAATTTTGACATCATATTACATTTATTTCGGTGACAAAATTCCTTCAAATTACCAAATAGGGAGTGTATACTTTTTTTCAATTTCCTCCTCAGAAGAACATTTAACTGTATTTGCATGTTATATGTAGACAGCACACAAAAGTTGCAGCAAGTTAAACGTGAATCCTAAAAGGCTTTCCTTGATACATTATGCATCTTTTCTCACAACATATAGCTCATGAAAAATACATATCACTTGGGCTGATAAAGCTGTAAGCAAAAGATGGAAGACTCAAACCTAAAGGAAAAAAAAATATTCTAATGAAATATAGTTAAATACACAATAGAAATATAATTAAGTGATTTTAGAGAAATAATGGAAGTGACACAGCCATCCACTGTCTCATGGTCTCCTGATACTCAGGAACAGAGAATGATGGATAATGCATCACTAAGTGGAAGTATTTTGTACTACAGAAGAAACAAGTTTTCTAAGCAATTTCTCTTGATAGATATAATAGTTATCTCAGGGAAAAGGAAAAGGAGAAAAGAACTCTTCAGAGCATCCTTTGAACAACTAACGAAATTTGCAAGGTGGCTTCAGAAGCTTGATGAAATGTTGGAGCAGCTAAGGAGAAGCTTTAGTGTTGGTTAATATTTTATTCATGCAACTAGCTGTTCATCCAAGGTTTGGGGCTAAATATTCTTTTCACTTCTGTGGAGCAATAAAGCTGATTCTGATCACAGCAAGGGAGTCTTTTGCCATGGCTGTGGTGAGTCCTAAAACTGGGCTCCTTCCAAAACAGCTGACAGTGAGTTCTCCAGGGTGTTCAAAAAGTAATGGTGTTGTGCCTCTAAATTTAGGGCACAAGCTAATTAGAAACATTATAACACAGACATGTCAGGGCATATGTTGGTTATCCCCAAAGATTTCTAGTACAAGTCAAATGCAACAACAGACGCACATGAGCAGCAGGGCCACAAACAACCACAAATACCCCTGAATACCACAAATAGTGGTAATCTCAGTATGCCGAGCACTATCCTTGGGTCGAGACCATGAAGCAGCCTGCTGCCTTGCCGGCAAACCTAATTAGCCTCCTGCATCCAACCTGCATTCAGAGAATCAGCCTTAGCTCTGCTAATTTCCCAGCACTGCCTGAAAGTTTTTTGACAAAATGTGGTTTGGCTGACCCAAAACCAACCAGGGTGTCCTAACACCTCCCTGGCGAGCATTGCTATTATCTATGTTACATATAGCATATATTACAATACATTGTATTAGCACAGTATTTTTTTCTTTAATGATAAAGAATTTCCACGTTCTGGGACACAGCAAACAGTGTAAGTGTGATGTGTAATCTTAGTTAATTATAATTAGGGAAACAATTCTTTAACATTTTCTTTGATAGAAACTGAAGATGCCAAAAGGAAGAGTGAACAGTTCAAGCAGGTATTTGTATAAGAATTTTGTATATCAAATAATATAATCATAACATCCTGAAAAGTTTTTTAATCCATTCAAGTGGATTAAGTCATCTGTGAAAATCATTTCCACTGGCATTTAATAAAAGCTTAGATGAGCAAATTTTTGGAATTTTGCTTGAACATTAAGTGCATCTGCAGCAGCAATGAGCATCTGGTGGGTGCCAACAAACAGCACATGGGAACTCATGATGCAGTTTGAGCCAGCAGCTTTGGCGCAATATTCCCGTCATGAGGTTTTAATAGTAATACTCCACAAAAATTGAAAAAGAAAAAAAAAGTGAGGGAGAAAGCTCAGTGGAGACTCCCATGCATTTTTAACTATTGTACCTAGGGTTTCCATCTAAATTTTTCATAGGAATTCAGTGTGAAACCAACTTGATTTCAGACATTTGAGCTCATTATCAAGCTGAGCTTGTACTTTTAGCTGTCTTGAAAATACTTTTGGAATGCCTTGCCTTAGAGTAAGCAAGGTTCTCTGAAACACTTCATCTGTCAGATTGAAGTTATAGGTCCTCTTTGCCATCATGTAGGTATTTTAAAGAATAAAGAAAGTTGAAAAATCAGAAACTCAGGAGGAAGCTGCCCTTTGAAAAAAGGAAAAAGCAGATAGATATTATTGCCAAACAAACTGTATTTATGAACGGCACTGTAACTGATGTTTCCCTTTAACTGCAGTCATCACCTTCTCCTGTCACATCACAGAGACACCAGAAAATAAACAGGCCTTAGAAACCTGATGTTTATCAGGCAGTAATAGCATTAGCCACCTTTATGCATTTTCTTTCCATTGCAGAAGGTTCAGTATATTCTTGCAAGATTTTATCAAAACTGAAATTCCATCAAAAAGGACTTCGTTTGGCAAAAAGTAGCAATATCTATTAAATATCTGTTAGACTAGTATGCTCCTGGAATTCAGAAGCAAGAACTGATACTATTTGTCCCACGGCTCAATAATGTCCTAGTAGTTAGACATTCAGTTATCCTGGTTAACTCTATCATGGCATTAATTTATCAACCACACCATGAAAATACCAGCATTTCTTGGTAATCAAACAATGAAACTGCATAATGAAAATACTCAAATTCTCATCAGAGAAAGAGGATCTATAAGCACTAGAAAAAGCTGATTTTACATCCTAACCTCAGGATCTGTCCTAGAATACCTTATTTCATGAACTTTATGGTCTTGAGAAAGTAAAAATGTGGCAAAAGAGCTGTTCTCTTCAGCTCTTTCTCTCTCTCTTTTTCCTTTT
>VZTO01006007.1:84093-98560 GCA_013400615.1 Syrrhaptes paradoxus | reverse complement strand
TATTTTTGTGTGAATTGTACCCTAAAATTGTCGCCCTCTGTTGGAATGCAGCTGATTAAGCTCACCAAAAACTGGTTTAAACCTTCACATTAAGTTTCAACTGAACTGAACTGTTCAATCCTCTGAGAGCTACTATTTCAGACCTTTTTTTGAGCAAATAGCACTACAATAACTATTTTCAGTTTCCATACAAAGATTTTAAAGTGTAATCTCAAACCCACGATTTATTAGGGGTTTGTTTGACCTTTTTTACTTATTTATTTTAATTAAATTTGCTATTCCAATGTAATCACAGGATCCTCCTGAGATGATGAGGAAACGTGCCTTTCAACGAGCACATACCGCCCTAAGGACTCTTAAGGACAGTATGATCTATAGATAAGGGCACCTTTTCCAGGTTTTTCCAATTCTTAAAAAATTAAATAGAAGCAATCATAAATTTGAAAACTCCCTGTGTCCCATGCTTGTTTTAATCCTATTTCCTGAAAAACTGTATTGTCAATGAGAGGCTCACAGTTCCAGTGTGCTGCTGGAAAGATGATTAATGACAGTGTGGATCTCAGGTATCACAACTGGTCCTCTGCAAGAAGCAATAATACAGTAGGTGTTGTCAGGACGGTGCTTGACAGAGACCATTCCCTGGGGGGATCTACAAGTGGTAGTAGATTTTAGAGTTTAGGCTGAAAATTCATATAAGCTACGATACTCAAAGTGATCTGTCAACGTGTTTTGGAAAATACGGGAACACAGGAATAATTTAATGCAATGTTTATGTCTGCTTCCTGACCTACCAGAGATGATGCCATTCTCTGTTGTCTGTTGATCACATTTTACCAGCTAAATGGTTCAAAGGATAGAAAGATTGGGATTACTGCCATGATTTTTAGTATATGCATGCCTAACTCCGATTTTTCTTAAGACTTGATGCACTGGATTGCAAATGCACTCAGCCTGAATGAACTCAGCATCAAGTTCCTTGAAGGAAGAATGGCAAAAACCAGAATACATGAACATTTATATAGAGGAGAGGCTTGATACAACACTGAATAATGCATAAGCACAAACATGACCTCTGCTTTAGAGTCTGCTCTTACAGATCCCTGTAGGCTAATCATTCTCACTATGGTTCGTAGATGAGAACAAAAGTGAGAAACAAGATGATATATACGTTTCAACTTATGTAATAAAAGTTATAAAATCTCTCTTAAGAGTAAAAAAATTACAAAAAGAGATAAAATACTTTTAAAGATGATAGACAGTTAAAATACAACAGGTAGTCCTTTGTCAGCTGACTGAAGAAGTCCCAAAGTAGCAGCTCTCTGGAAAGCCAAAGGGAAACTTTACATTTGCTATTGCCAGACACAGGACTAGATGGATATTTGTTCCAATTCAATATTAGCACTTAAAGTTCTCATGGATCACCTTAATAAATATGGAAACCAAAAGTTTTCCTTTGAATCCTTAACAGATTAATGACTTCATTGAATCCTGCAATATTTAACACCTATTCCTAAATTTGGATATTACCTTAATCATAATATTGCTATTGTGCTTCTTTAAAGAAGATGCTTGTGTTACAAACAACACAGTTTCACAGCAGTTAATCTCCATAATTTAAACACCAGCAGCAACATACATATTGTTAAAGAGACAATGGTAACCACTGAAAGCCACCACCTGAAAAAGCTATTATGGTCCCACCTGAAGGTGAGAAACACATATCTCTGTACTGAAGATTTACTAGAAAAACTATAAGACAAGAAGAATTGAAAAAATAAGGAAAAAAAAAAAAAGACCCAGAAGGAGACACAAGAAGCATTGCTTCAGATAATGAAATGCAACTGGATAATTGTGGTTTATACCATAATAGCGGTTGCTCATTGGAGCATGATTACTGCAATAAAAATCTCACTAAGAGCGAAAAAAAATGGTGTAGGTAATCTTCAGTAAAACATCAACTCACAAAATAGTGAAATACATTCCTCTTGAAGACCTCTTTCATTTGCAATTTAAAACAATTTTACTATCCATCAAAGAAAAATACTTTTCAATGGAAATCCATCTGAATACTTCATAGGTAGTCAAATCCATTTTACTTCTTGTTAAGAAAACATACACAGATTCTCAAGTAAATATGCACTGTACCTAGCAACTATCAATTCAATCTTCCTTTGAAGATATCAAAGACTTCCATCTGAAATATAACTATATCAGATTCTCTAGCTTATCTTTTTTGTATCATGAATTCTAGGTCACTTGTATTCAAAATACTTTAAATGTAAACCTTACATATCTTATATAGTTGGAAATACTAGACTCTAGTAGCTATCAGAGACCTCCAGAATACATATTTTATTATTTTCCTCTGAATTAACATTCAAGGAAATTTTTGTTGAAATTCCACGGTATTTTTCAATAATGTTTTTCTTAGCTACTGCTACATCCTTCCTCTATACAATAGTGATTAGGAATTATGGTAAAAATTAAATAAATTATAAACTTACAGAACTCTCACTGCTAAAATAAAGACACAAATGGGAAACAAGTTTAATAGCTGGAAGATAATACTTGGCACTAGAAACCTACAACCCATTTCCACAGACTATCTTTGACTTGATCTTAAACTTCCAAACTTCACTATACGGGTTCATTTAAAATGGCATGCTTGAGTTATTATACTTTGATTTAGCTTGACTAGAACAAAGCAAAAAAAAACATTTAAAGTTCAGAACACTGTAGGAGTAGCAAGTCATAGTGACTGGTTTAGTAGATGACAAAATGCAAAACATCAACACGTTATCAGATCAAAACATCAACACACCGGAGCTTCAAGATATTTGCACTTGTCAAAAGAATGAGGATGAGCAAAGAAAAGGACTAGATTTTGAAGTAAGAGCATAGTGAAGAAAACTCTGGATATACTCTCCTCCACAAAACCATGGCAGTAACACACATCTGTCTCGACAAACACCCATGTGAAATGCCTGAATATACAAACTGCTGAAGGAGAAAATAATCTAATTAAACAAGTGTGCTAGATATTAATAAGAAATGTCATTGATCTAGTCAGCATTTTTGTTGGAGGTGGAATAATTTTTTTTCAAAGCTGATAGATAGTTTACAAGGGTAAATGTAGCATGCAAGACTGACATTTACTTAATGCATTATAACATTTGTGCTTGTTATGAAACTTGGATGATGACAAACAGGGCTGGGTGTTTTTGTCATTTGGAAAGTATTTATGTTATAATTTTTGTAATTCATAGCAGCTAATAAGGGAGTTAAAGTCATGAAGGAAAAATCAAATCTAAATATGAATATGTATTGTATGTGCCTAGTGTTAGTGACACAGCACTTGAGGTAATAAGACTGGTATTTAACAAGGACGAATTTCAATGGGAATAACTATCTAAATACAAGTAATCAGTCAGACTGTTGACTAACAGTTCTGCAGCTCTTAGGCCCTCTGTCCACCACTTATTACTGCAGAATAAACAACCCTACGTAATTTCTTCCAGCAGAAACCAGATTATTAAAATTTTTTAAATTGATCTAGACATTTCTTCTGGTTTAAAACATCAGATTTCATGCTTTCTGATTTCTCAAGGAAATTTAATTATGTAGACAACTCCAATTTCAATTTTACTTTTCACTTACAATTTCATTACAACTTAACATTTAGACAATATCTACTATATGGTATTTACTTTCTGAAGTTTTCACAGA
This sequence comes from Syrrhaptes paradoxus, assembly GCA_013400615.1. NCBI lineage: Eukaryota > Metazoa > Chordata > Aves > Pterocliformes > Pteroclidae > Syrrhaptes > Syrrhaptes paradoxus. The sequence goes on along the minus strand of VZTO01006007.1, from coordinate 94,834 downwards.
ATGCCAAAGAAATGGAGGAAAATCTTTAGTCTAATGGTAGTCATAGTTTGTCTTATCCTAGTATTTCTGAATGCAGCTGCAAGCACTGACATGAATATGTTCATTTTATGACAACACAAAAGAATAGAAACATTTGGCTGAAAAGCAACTCAATAGATCAAAGCTCTCTGCCCAGCCCATTGGGACCATCCTGCCATGATGGCACTCTCAATGCCTTCTGAGTCAATCTGTTAGCAAGTACACCTCTACTTAGCATTGAAAGTTTTCCTTATATCAAAACAGTCTCTTTCTGGTTACAGTTTAAGCCCATTATTTCTCATGTAATCCATCACAGAAACTAGAAAGTGCCCACTCTTTGTGTAGCTTTCCTAAAGTTGAAACATTATCCTTTTCTTCAGGCTAAGCAGTTCCGTTTCACTCTGCAATTCCTTGCAAGTTCATGCTATTGTCAAAGAAGCCAAAGCCCTCTTCGGTGACACTGCTTCTTCACAGGAGCATCGTAGGACACATTTTTTTTCCTGCATGACCAGGAGGATTGAGTAGCACATTACAACAGCTCTGACCCCCTCAGCTTTCCTTCAAGAATCTCTGAGTCACTTCTGATCTGCTTAGAGTCACACTGCCATCAGTCGTGTTCACATGAATGAGCAGTCCCAGTTAATTGTCATTTGGTTAGATGACTTTGGCAACATCCCACAGATTTAAGCTCCTAGGAGGCTTCCCACAATGTTAGGTCCAGTCACTAGACCGAGTTTTTCATCACACACAGGAGTGAGTCACTCATGACCAATACATCTCTTCCTCATGGGAAAGGTGACCATTAATCTCAGCTTTTCCAGCCTGCCAGGTTTTCATTTCCTCTTCTCCCCACTCTGTCATTAGGCTTGAGACTTCAGCTACTGTGGGCAGCACTGTAATGCATCACTGCCTGAGAAGGGACCATTGCCCTATGAAGAAGACCTGTGAGCAGAAACCTTTTCTTAGCCAGGTTTCCCTCTTAGTAGGTGCTATTGTAGATCTTCCTGGATTGTTGCCAGTCATCTCATCCACACCCTCCAGTTCCAGATTTCACTTGGCTTGACAGCTTTCTCATGTGATTTCTCTATCTACTTCTTAAAGAGATTTCTCTAGCAGGTGTGCTCCACTTGAGGCATCCTCCTAACTCCTCAGCCTTCCTTGGGAAGGGAACCGAAAATCATAACTCCTACAAATTAGGTTTAATATTTGGACTGAGAAATCTCTAGTTCTGGTTCCCATCTAAATTTTCCCCTTGCACAATTAGAAGGTGCTGGAAGAAAAATACCTCACAACAGAATTTATATTCCCATCAACGATTTGCTCTGTATATAGTATACTTGTTGAAGCTCATTTCTTTCCTCATTTTCCTTCCCCCTAAAAGTCCTATTCACAGCTTTTGAGCTGCTCCTTTACCCAGTCCCATGGCTCCTTGCCTTTTAGGTCCCTCTTGCCAACCTGGTCTGTTCACTCTGACTTGGGTGAAACAGAACAAGAGGCAGTTTGTTGAAGACTGCGGCTAAATCTATTTTGTTCCTACACTCTCAGTCTATCAGCAGGCTTCTGACCTTGCACACGAAGAGTTCACAGTTTGCCAAGGTTTGCATTATTTCAGGACTCCTCACTTCGGCAGAGATAACAATGTTTGTAGTTCACACTCTGGCACTTAATAAGACAAAGGGGGTAGTAAAATGGCACAATAAATGGGGAATTTTACACAGTTACATAAAACAGATGAGACAATTAACCCTCTGACAGAACCTAGTACCCTCTAGAAATATAGCTAGTGATTTTTAAAATACATTTCATACTTATACCATGGCATATCAGTCTAAATGAATTCCCGCTGGCAAAGTTCAATAAAGTGGCCAGCTGCCAGTGGCACAGAAAAATACCTTTACCTGAGGCAATAAAACTAAAGAGGCTTTCTGTAGTCTTTATAGGTATGATATACTCCACCACCCAACCAACAACCCAAGTTTGTTTATTTTAGCTTGAGTGAATTAAAAATAAAATTATAGGAACACCCTGTCTTTATTTGTCTGACAGCACCAGATAACAAAACGGCTTGTGAGTCGGATAAAAAAATCACCTGGTATTACATTACTTAAATAATTTTGTTGACATAATATGAAACAGCTGTTGAGACATTAGGTTCACACGATAATGAACTAGGTACTAACACAATTCTTAAATTTGATACTAAGAAAATAATCAAATATTTTCATATGTCACTATGAGATAGATATATAAACCTTGGTTTTTCAGTACTTGTTTCTGCTGAAAGCTCACCATTCATCTGTATAACTAATAATTTTAAATTTCACTTGAAACACTACAAAACTACTTTGTAATACTTCTATATTTAAAGGTCATGTCCTCATATTTTGTAAAATACTTCTGGTCCCTCCTCCTTACACACAATGGGGCTTACTGTGCTATTAATTCAGATTAATCACAGACTCACTCTAACACTTTATTCAGCTATACTCTGAGCTAGTTTCCAATGAGAAACTAAGTAGGAAAGACCAGACTCTTCTTAACTTACTTTCTCTTAACAAGCTGCTGAGTCATCAGCTTGAAAAGTCTTGAATTTCGTTCCATTCTAAAGAATGCAGTTCCTTCTACTTTTCTCCAATTTCACCTCAGCATTAAGAATTCATTATAAAATACTAAGCAAAAGTCTTCAGAAATTTGGGTTTTCTCAAGTATCTTCTGGTATTTCTGAAAAGCAATGCTCAAGTACTGAGCCATGTGGTCATTCACAAGCGTACAGAGCTGTGTATCTGTGGGACCATGGCTGAAAGGCAGGCCAAGGGCTCAAAGGCCAAAAAATGTCAAAGTACCATCCAAGTAGGGTACAAATTTTGCAGAAACCAATTAATTTTCAAGGTCAGACTTTTTTTTTTAATTAAATTTGAAGACTATATCCATTTTGACAACAATAATATTAAATGGACATAGTAGTATATTTTTCTTGCCTTGGATATGACCTTGTAATCCTTAAACAGGAGGAGTTTTGAATAACTAAGAATCAACAGAATTTTCCCCAACCTTTCATGAATTACCAATTTCTTGGCATTAAGAATGAGTAAGACAAGTAATGAGGATACTACAAGCAAATTTAAAGATTAATTTAAATTTAATGCGCATTTCAGACTTCCCTATAAGAAAACAATGAACTTTAATTGAATTTCACTGCATTATACTGAGCTAAATATCATCTTTAAAAATCATTTTTCAACAGAGAACAAAAACAAAGGTAAAACACATTTCAAATCCATTTAAAAATGACAAATGTCTGCATGAGTGAGAGATGTCACATGGTATATAAAGTTCAATGAACATTTTTAAGATCTTTCATTGCAAGTGCATCTGTGTCAACAGATTTCAGAACAGCAACTCCCTAATTGCATTTCAGCAGAAAAAGAGATTGTTTAGTCAAAAGTAGAGATTTTTGCTATATCAGTAGTTCTTGTAGTCCAAAGGAAAACATGTAATAAGTTTATAAATACAAAAAATAGCATTTAATCTTTTCAAGATATCAACACGTGTCAACTTCTCTAAGTTTAAACAATAAAAAACAATATCAAAGGAAGAATCATCCTTATGATCCTCAAAACATTGGAATAAATTAAACAAATTATTATTTTTTTTCCACAATGCCTTCTCTCATTACTCTAGTGAAGTTTTAGTTACCAGTCATGGCCATTATCTCTCCTGGAAGAAGAAGGCACGGCACACACATGCTCAGAAAATTGCTACAGCAATATAGTTAAAAGAAAAATCATTAAGCAAATTATTCAGCAAAGGTATAATGAACCATGAAGACAGTGGCATGAGTAGAAGAATATGAAAGCTAGTGAAATACATGTCAAGCTGCAACAGAAACAGATGATATATATGAGTAAAATTGTATGTGGTTACGTGGTCATATATTGTCATGATGTGGGAATTAGCTGCATACACTCGACATTATTATGATAACACTAACAATGGTAATATATATCAGAATGGTGTGCTATTTAGAGAATTTAGAACTGAACAAAGCAATTAAATATCTGAATAATATTGTGCCTATTCATAAAGCATAGGCTGCTGTGAGATCATAAGCTCAGAACCCAAGAAGAAAAAAAATCCCAAAGATGAATGAAGGCAGCAATTCCTATATCAAATATAGAATTACTCTTTCACCATGAGGGCTAACTGTTCTTGGCAGTATTGTGGTGGGTATTAACACTCACAATACAATTTGCAAAAGATTTAGTTTTGAGCTGGTCACGACTGAAAAAAACAGTTATGTAATGAAGTCATAGCTATGTCAAGACAGTTTTTACCCTGAAACTGTATTCTTCGGGTGTTCTAAGCCACACAAAATTTATCTTTTCTACTTTACTGTTATTCATTTCATCTAGAAAATTTCTGTACTCAGCAAATGGATTTAGAACAGAAGTTCAGTCTTTCGTAACTTGTGAGTAATGTAATTAGGACAATACTTTGACTTTCATGTCATTGAATACCAGTAAATTCTTTTTTTTTTCAATATGCAGTGAGCCAACCCTTTTCTTGGCCTCTCTCTTATCACTGGTGTATGTCAAATCTATTTCTTTTCACCCTTCCTGCTTCCCAGAGGAGGAGATCTCATCCAGTCCTACCATCTTTCTGGCTCTACACACTGATGAGATACTTCCCGAGCCCACCATTAGTAACAAATTCTACTCTGTTGTTTCTTTCCTCTATTTTAGGTCAATGGAAGAGTTCATCATTTAGCCATGTCCCTTCTTGCACTCTTTTCTTTCCAGTATGCATCTTACAGAAAATACGGCTAACTCTTAATTTTTATTATACAAGTATTCATACATTACAATGTAAAAAAATAAGTTCTTTAGTACTGGTAACACCGTACTGGTAGACTGCCCTGTGCTCTACAGGAAATGCTACTGAAATAAAAGTAGTAAACAGAGCAACAGAGACAAAGAACATAAAGAACTGCCAAGAAGCTGATGACAGACTGATAAAAAGAAGTTGTATTTCTGATCAGACAAAACCAACATGGCTAGTGGAGCTTCAGAGATCAGTAACGTGGCAAGTCAATTTTTTTATTATTTGCAGATGACATGTCAAGATGCAAACTGCCTTCTGAATCTCTCCATCGTAAAGAACGAATGGTATTACAACCAGGAGCAAGTGGGAAGTTTCTGTGAGTCCGTCTTTAGGTTTTTAAAAAATGTAAGCATAAAATGCAAAAGCTGTGATTTGTTCAATGAATTTACAAAGGTAATGGGAAGTTGGTTTTGGATCAGAAGACCGAATAGAGGTCAGACAGCTTTAATTGCTTTAAGCTAGATTTGGCCTGCAACCTATCCAGCTATGCAGATGGCAACTTAATTACTGTTAGAACCATCTGCAAGCCTCAGAGTGTTCTAGTTGCTATCCAGACCTAGGGACAATTTTTTTTTTTATTATTAGAATTGCATACTATATCTTCCTGACTTGTGCTCATTACATTTTGAGATGAAAATGCTACTTGTGGTTACTGTTTGGTAAATGAACGTGCTAACCTCCACAGTGCTGCAGCAAGATCTGCTAGCTTAATTAAGGGGCAGGCATAGCTTGATAAATAGTCAGGAGATGTATACTGACTATCTGGTTAGGCAAACAACTTTGAAAAGAATCTCTTTAAAACAACTTGTAAAGGCCCTTTTGGAATTTTTTTTTTTGCTATAGTATTTTAAAATTTATAATTATGTTCATACGGCAATATCAAGATCCATTTATGTTAATCTGGTGCAAAGTGCCAAAGGAAATAATTCCGATGTTAAACATGTATACAAACTATAATTCATCAATTATTTAAAGAGGAACTGAAAAAGAATGTTTAGCTCCACAGCTCTGTAGGGGTTGTGTCAGCCTAAGGACACAGTTCTTCTTGTGAAACACCCTATTTACAATGTAAAAAAAAAACTATTTAAAATTAATATTCCTGCTGTTACAAAAGGAGGCGAACATTTAAATAGAACGCACACACTATTAAAATATAAGTTCATGAGCAGCCTGTGTTTTTCTGCCTGACAAAGAACACAAGTGGTAAAAATAATATATGCACTTCTTCTAACAAGTGCATCACAAAAATATGCAGTTGAATGACAAACAGCTCACTGCTGAAAGTCCAAACTTGTATCTAGTCATTGTTCACTCATATAATATTTAATAATTATAAAGCTAATGAAATTTAAGATTTGTTTCTTATTTGCATTTGCATTTCCACGACTCCTCTTACAATAATAAGCTTCAAGAGACAAATAAAAAAATTATTTGTAGACATCCGGAGTATCTCAGGAAAACTCATGAGGAGAAAAATTTTTGTGACACCTCAGAATACATCATGGAAGTGGCTAATGACATTAGTACATCAGTGCAGCAAGAAGAGAATCTGAAACAGTACAACCGGTGTCTGCACATCAGTTCCTGCTGTCTCTTTGGCAGTACCTTTACTTATGAATGTTCTTAATTGAAACAATATTCACAATTCAGAGTACATTTTCCAATAAAATCCAATTTTTTATAAAAAAAAGTTCTACGTATGAGAAAAGGAATATTTTCTTCTTGCTGAATAGAATAGTAAAGCAGTACAATGGGCACTAATAGTACTTCTAAATCTACACAGCAGCTACAGGTTGGTATTCCTATGAAGAAATATTAAGCAAATATATATATATATATATAAGTGTCCAGTAGAACTTGTATTTTCCCTGTACAATAATCGGGCTATTATTTTCACCAGGTGCATCCCTTGGAAGCGAAAGCAGCAGCCACAATGAATGGGAAGGCAGAAAAGAAAAGGGAAACAACAAATATTTTCATTTACACCCTTCACTCAGCAATGACCAAGCGTACTGGTCATAAAGGAAAAAAACATTTCACNTACATTTTCCAATAAAATCCAATTTTTTATAAAAAAAAGTTCTACGTATGAGAAAAGGAATATTTTCTTCTTGCTGAATAGAATAGTAAAGCAGTACAATGGGCTCTAATTGTACTTCTAAATCTACACAGCAGCTATAGTTTGGTATTCCTAAGAAGAAATATTAAGCAAATATATATATATAAGTGTCCAGTAGAACTTGTATTTTCCCTGTACAATAATCGGGCTATTATTTTCACCAGGTGCATCCCTTGGAAGTGAAAGCAGCAGCCACAATGAATGGGAAGGCAGAAAAGAAAAGAGAAACAAAAAATATTTTCATTTACACCCTTCACTCAGCAATGACCAAGCGTACTGGTCATAAAGGAAAAAAACATTTCACATCAACCTGGCTTCCCCAAAGCAACATGGACTAGTTTTGCAGTAATAATTATGCCACAAATTAAGAAGCCTCAGGACTCCAAAACAGTGGGAAACACCCCTAAGATGTGAGACCATCTCAATAAGCATGAATTTTAATTTCATCTCAAAACCTGAGAGACATTTTTGAAAGTTTTTAAAACTTGTATGTATTGCAAAGGAAGATCTAAGAAGACAGAAGGGAAAAGGGTAAAAAAGGCTTATCTGACTACAGTGTTTACAAACATAGAAAATCCCTAGTTGCTCAGTTGAAGACTGAAGTTTGTGTTGACTTTCCTCTTCCTGCCTAGATATCCACTCTACGTTCCCAGCCTTTTAGTTGTGCTAAAACAACTGTTTGGGGGATTGTACTGTTAATGTGATTAGTGAACTGAATTGGGTTAAAAAATCCGCAAAGATAAAAGCTTCACTGTCATACCGGGAGTGAAGCATCTGTGTCCAATTTGGCCACGGCAGGTAACACCAGAGTACCCACCATGACACGGGACACACAGTACTAGGGCTGGAGAAGATAAACATGTCTCTGCTGCACTTAAGGAATACTCTTACTGGATGAATCCCACTGGATAGACTAGATGAGAGCCCTGCCTCCTCCTAAACAGCATTGGCATGAATTTTACATGTGCCTCAATGGACAGCAAAGAGAACAGCCTCTGGAAGGGGGAGCAGAGCATCAGCCCTGTCCTGGCTGCAGTCAGAGGGCACCAAGCCTGCAGGCTGAGGAGCACGGAGAGCTCCTGCCTCATGTCAGGGTGGCTCTTCCTACCTGTAGGCTACTATGCTAAAGCACCCCCTTGCCATCTCCTATTAGAAGTGGGAGAGGTAAGTATTTAATTCAAGGAGATTGAATTACCCTCCGGAGATGTCTGCATTCTTTATAAATGGGATAGACTTCAGTGCTTAAGTTAGGAGGACTGGTTCACTTTCTCCAAGTCTTAAAGACATTTTCTTCTATCCATTGGCTATGTAGAGAGCTTGGATGGAGAGGATCTTGCCTTCTCAGGGACAGACACCTAACATTTCAGTGAGATCACTTAATTCAGCTAAATTACATTAAATTCCAATGTTTTTACAGAAAAGTAGTTACAAAAAGAGAAGTCTAGTTCCTTGGCAATGAGATACCAGCAAAGAGCTGCTAAAACTCCTCTTATAATGTTAAATCAGCTGAATTATGTGAGAAGCTGCAGCATGTTGACATGCCATAGTAAGTTTTTCATTCTTTTTATTGCCTTACAAAATCACCTTAGGAAATAAAGACAATGAAAACAATATTTTCTGCTAGGCAGGTAACAGATTCTTTCCTGGAGAAAACTAAAATAAGTTTGCATGATCATTCACAAATAGACTTATAAACATTTTTGGAATCTGGACATATACTATTCTACTGCACTTTTTTTATAGACTCCTCATCTGTACAAACATGAAACCTATGAAACATGCACATAGATAATCTCTAGACAGATTAATTGCACATATTCAAACCTACCTCTGAACAATTTGATCTAAAGAAAAAATTACTTTATCCTGTTATTTAAATGGTCAGTGTATTCTTGACAGAATGGGCTACAAAAATACTTTTTACTGATCTATGTGGTCTCAGTGGATCAGACTGGAAGAGCAGTAGAATATCTATCAGTAATTTGAAATGGAAATAAAGTTAGTCTTAGGACATTCGAAAAGTAGCCTCACAAATAAAGCTGGCACTTAATGTGTTAAAGAGCTAAACTGTGTATCTGCATTGACCTCACATCATCTTCCTGCTAATACAGCTAAAAATAAGTTTAAGGATTAACAGGCATCACATTCTTCCTTGGTTGCATTTTATGTTGCATTTTATGACACTGAACCATTAAGTAGTCAGAGGTGAGATGAACAGGCATTCTTTAACTACCTGGTTGCCTCCTTTCCACCAGTGTTTTATGATTTCTTCTTTCCTGTATCTAAAAATTAGCAACTACCTTTCCTATCACAGGAGATCTCACATCAAAATAGAATTTAGGAAGCCAGTATGTATACTACAGTCATAAAGTGCTTTCTTGACAGACTACCCAGGCTAACTGATAATTAGCCCATAAACAAGCAAAATTGGGCAATAAAGAATTGATTAGTTGCATCAAATATAAAATTTTATAGACTTTTTAATATCAATCAAATATATGTGATTAAAACCTTCTGAGACATGATTCCATATATCTAAGAATTGCAGGTTTGATTTCAGAAAGAACAAAGCAATTAAAAAAAGTGTTTTATACATTTTTAATAGGTTTCATATATAACCCTGATGAAACCAAGGATTCTGTGAAGGACACTTCATTGTTGGACCTCTGTTTCACTTATTAACAAAGTTCAAAGTTATTTGTATTGAAGAATTGGGACAAATCCAGACAAGCAAAAGGCTCCTCAAGTTTAAGGCAGCTACACTCACCAACAAATTCATTTTTATCCACTCTTTGCCAGTCAGTTACTAAATTAATTCAAGAAACCTATTTAAACTAAGTATTTTCATTCACTCAACTTTTATAAGATTCCTAACCTGAAACACTATCTGAAGGGGTGGAAAATCAGGCAGTTGCAAAGAAGTCAATGGAAGTGGTGCTTTGTTACTTTCTAAGTTAGTTAGGGTTATTTAAGACCAAAGTTGTCTCAAGTGAGTCCATAAATGCAGTAACGAAAATTCTCCTTCATTTCTCTGTACTACAGTTCCTGACTGGTACAATTAGGAAAATACCTCTTTTTCAGCCTATAAAATTGTTCCAAAATTTTTTGAAACAGATTAAAAATAAGAAATAAGCAGAAATCTCTCATATGGTTATTATAAACAGTTAAAAAATGTAAAAATCTCCGAAAGAAATGAGAATGAAACAAGGTGCTTCATCCTCAATTTTTCAAGCTTGACCTCATGACCTCAATGACAGCCTTTGAAATAAGTTTTGTATGTAATTATTTAATTTTCTACAATGAACAAACTTGTGCAAAAAAAAAACCCAAAACAACCCTGCAGTCTTCCTCAGGCAAATATGAGCTGTGTGCTACCTGGATGCTCTGGATGTCTACGGCACTTTATGAAGCAAGACAGCCAAATAGAGAAAGTGCTTTCAACACATTAGCCTACTAATAATGTATACCCTGAGGTGGTTTATAGCTTTAACAGCGCATTTCAATTTCTTTTATTTCTTCCCTTTTTTTTTTTAATTGGCTGTTGAGGAAAGGTAAAACTTTTGATGGAACCACCTTTAAAAATATTATTTTAAAAGTGAGTAAGAGGAAAGGGATATGAAAAGAAGCTAACCTTCCTTCAAAATACAAATAATGATATTAATGTTTGCTCTTTGGTTTTTTGATTTTTTTTTTTAGGTTTTTTAAGACAGCAAGGAGGAGGGA
>VZTO01006007.1:60299-84067 GCA_013400615.1 Syrrhaptes paradoxus | reverse complement strand
TTTTTTTTTTCTTAATTACATGCTCCTTGCTACCTTTCACCAAGGTAGGATGCTCAGAGCAAGTATGACATCCCACCAAAGTGCCTCATAATCAGATTTTAGTCTTTATTACAATGTGCCAACTTAAGCTTTCAAAAATAATGGAATGAAGGAAGGAGAAAGAGTCTCAGAGCTTAACATAAATCCTACACAGATTAAAGAACATATCAAATATTCTGATATTTTGCTTTTATTTAAATAGTAGTGCAAGGCTACATTTAATTTGACTCCATACAAAATTGGATGAATCAGATGAAGTGCAGGGATTCTTTGCTGCATGACAGCATCATACATAAAACTGAAAAAATATTCTCTCTGCAACAATGTGGCTTTCTTTTTTAAGGCTTACATTTAACAGGTAAATTGTGGTTCTTCTGTTAGAAGAATATTTTAAAAGAAGGGCTTTTAATTTTATTGTCTCCAAGGATGTTATTTCTCTTAAATTGTATTTTAGACCTGTCTAGTGGTAATTTATAGTAATATAGTTGGCAATATTTTTATTAGATATTTTGACTTGTAATATTGGAAACTTGTAAAATTAGAAAAATATCATTTAAAAAAGCATTAATAGATTTGAGAGAAGTTTGGTACAGGAAGGCAATTTTAACTCATTTGAAAAGCTATCATGGCTAATTGAAGCTTACAATGTACATTCCAAATCAAAACTGGAAGAGTGAATGTCTTATTGATGACTGCTGTCACCATAATCTGAATGTGTCATAACAAGAGCTTCAACTACAAAGACAGAAGCTTCTAACTAGTAGTTTCCCAGATAAGGTGACTATTCTGGAATAAATATTTCTTGAAGAAATACTCTTTATTGCAATTTCTTCCCAACCTGACACACGCTAGACATCGTCCTTTAAACTCAGGTACATTATAAAAGTGCAAATGAAACACACCAGAGCAACAGCAATACAGTTGGGCAAGACTTACCTTTTCTTTTCAGCTAAATCAGTACACTCAAGGGGATATAAAATACCCCACAGTTCTTCAGTCAACACGGTACAGGCAAGAAGTTAGTAAAATGAGACATGCAGTAAATTCTCCAAAATGGATAACAGTGACATAAACACAGATGTGTTTTTAAATATCAGATTGGAAGCATCACACATTTAAAAAGGGAGGAAAAATAGGAGAGATTTAGTTTATGTAATGTTGATGCTGCACTGACTACATTTATTCAGTTATATCTATGTGCCTTAAGAGAATCATATACAGAAAAAAAATAAAAATGGCAGAACTCCCGTTCAGAGTTTTAAATGTTCCTACAGACACCCAAATATCGGTATTGGAATGACTATCTCAACAGTCTTCCCCTATTAGAAGGTCTTTGGACATTCTGCTTTAAGACATCTAAAGTTAGGCAAGGTGAATCCCACACAGATCCACACAGTCCAAACTCGTCACCCTGGTAAAGGAAATGCTTTCAGAAACAATTCTTCTTTATAGACTTTCTTGTTTTCATCTGCTTCCTTCTTTTTCAAAAGGTAGGTGTGAGAAAGAACACGTAAGTTAAGATTTCTATGAGCTACGCAGGATTTAAATGGAACAAATTATTTTCCATAGCTCCTGGATAGAAATAAGAAGTTAATTGAAACTAAAAGTCAGTCAATTTGTCAAAAAGTTGAAATAAAGTCCTATACTATCTTTGTCACAGTATTGGATGCCACAGTAAGGGAGAATGACTGAGTAAATGCCTCTCTCTCAAAGGAAGAATGCTAACATGAACAGCATGTGTACATCAATAACCATCTTGTAAAGAAGGAAAATAGAAGGATCTCTAATCACATCTAATCATTGCTCTGTGCAACAGTTTGGGACTCTCCCCTCTGTGTTTCTAATATTTTTTATATTCACTTACACATATGCTGTCAAATAACTAATTCTTTCTGTCAACCGACAATTTAAAAGAAATATAGAAAAGTCAGTCTCATCGGTTTCCATAAAGTCATATGGACTATGAACAATCAGGACAGTTCTAAAAATAGATTATTGGATATTCTTTATAAGCCCTAGCTCTCACAGTCACTTTACAGGATAAATATAGAGATTGGCATAACAGTCGTATAATTTACTTTTTTCCATTCTATAAAATATCAGATACATTGGTTCTGTATTTTGTGGAAACTAGTGTAGAATTATAAACTATACTCATTTTTAGAACACTGAAAATATACAATGTAACAACAGCAAATTAGCAAAATTAGAGTTACACTAAGCAACCATAACTATCATCCCGTCAGACCTACATAAAGCATTATCAGGTAAAATTTACATATGTCTATCTATTGTTATAAGGAAACACACTGCTCTAGGTAGCAAGGATCATTAATAGTCTAAACTAAAGATGACAAGAGAAAAAACCAGCACCCTCATTTGTCAGGATGCCTAGTGAGACAAGGAAGGTTCTATTCAGCAACAGCATTGTAAGGATGAATAAATAGCCATGAAGTTGGCTTGTGCTGCATGGAAGCTTGCAGATGGTGGATGAATTTATGTCTGTCACGTTTTTATAATACAATGACTTTTACATATTGCTGCCAGATGGATCATAGTTTTGCATCTTGAATATAAATCTCCAAGAAATACAACTTCCTTCAATGTGTTTCCTGTATTTGAAACAGAAGTAAATTCAGAGGCAGGTTTGGGAGGCTAAAGCAGATTTAAGGAAACCTGAGAGAATATAAATTAAATCCTCAAGGGCTTCCTTGTTATAACTCAACTCAAAATAATGGAGTTTCCCACACATTCTGTATTTTTTTTTGGGGAAAACCAGGAAAAGTATCATATAGATTTCTACAGGAAAATCTGCACATCATCTATCAAATGCAACACACAACGTAGGCAGGTCCAGAAGACCTTTTAATCAAACTTACTAGTAGCTTGGCAAAACTTTTGCATAATATTTATTCTTTCTTCATTAAAAAGAGATATCTATCCCACATGATCAGATCATGAAAGTACAGTGCATGAAGCACAAATGCATTTAATCTTTGCTGACAATGAACATTTGAATCTATACCCCAGAAGCACCTTGCTGTTCCCCTTGCGTTAAATCATACCTAAACAGACCTAACAACTAATTCAGATCTGATTACACCAGTCTTTAAATAGATGTGCTTTCTCAAACTACCAAGACAGTACAGAATTTTTTGCTTTTTTATGTGCTTATCCATCACACCTGGCTTTATCCTGTGTGTGTCTGGTCTTTGTTTCTACTCCTAGCTGGTATTCCTAAGAAGCAAATAACTCTGAGAGTGATGAAGTGAACTATATGACTGTAGGGTAGAATATTTTCCCATTCAATGATTTCTCACAAGGTTTGATTAGAAGACAAACTTGAGTTGACTTCTCTCAGACAGCCTCAAGCATTGTTTATATGCAGATAATTCTGTGTGTGAACCCATTAGGCTTTTATGACAGTTACAATCAAATATGATTGGGAAACCTTCTGGCTTACTTGGATCCATACTTACATTGTGCTTTGTGAGGTTGGAAATGTTACTTGCTATTGCTTGTAGCCAGTCAATACAGTCTTCAGCAGAGAGACACTGAATTATTCCACTGCAAACCCCATCCACAGCAATTACTTGGAACGCGTTTTGCCTATAGACATGTCATAACAGATCAGGTCAGAATAAAATTTCATCTGTTATAGCATATCATCTTAACAATACTTGTAGAAATGCTCTTCTTTAAACTACAACAAAGGTCAGCCACTGAACACTGATAAATTACTGGTTTTCCTGTTTTATAAATATCTGACATATTAAAAAGATCATGCTGAAAGGTCAACTCAGACTATATTAAGTTTCTGCAAAGCTATAAAAAATACCATGGACTAGCTCCACGGAATCTTGACCAACACTGTGTGACTTCAGAAGCTAAACAAGTGAAACCGCTGATGCATACCAAAGAGTTAATACTTGTGTGCACTGGACACTGTAGGCAATCCTTTGAGAAATCCAGTGGAACACAGTACCTTTTTCTCTGCAACTTTTGTTTCATTTTTCTAATATGTTGTTTGAACACAGTAAGATTCCTGTCTGGATACCCCTTGTTCATCCTCTTCCAAGCTACCAAAAGAACAGCTGGAGAACTCAAAATCGATTAGATAGCACTAATGATGTTTCCAATTGCTTTTCTGAATGTAAGATCATTAGCAAAATACACTCGAATGCAAAGGGACATCCAATGACAAAAGCAGCGGTGACCTGGGTGCCTCTACCCCAGCACCAGTCTGAGCACCTACACAATGATCGGCCATGCATTACAGACTGACTCTCCACAGCTGAGTGCTGAGCAATTACAGAACAAGAGAAAACTTTCAGATGTAAAGCAGGAACCTAATTTCTCCGGTAAATAGCCTTCTTGCCTAATAGCCTTTGGAAGGCTCAGGGCTCTCTGGCTTCAGAACTGAAAAAACCTCCATATCCCACAGTAAGAGACTTCAAGAGTCCCGTCAGGAGAACTAATTCTTAGAGGAGGATAAGGCTTATACATCCTAATGTGATCATGCAAACACCAGTGGTTTACCTAAATACACTAACTTATTAGTTTAGCTGTCTTTTCACACAGGCAGTGATTTTTCCTTAAAATCTAAAGATACAAACTGAGAGCTATTTCCTTCAACAGCTCATTTTCACAATAATTCAGGTAAAGTTTTTTGAGGAAGATTTATTTAAAGCATCTTCAGGTAATGTAGCTAGCACATGTTTACTATACCCTTTATTTTAAATGGCTCTAAATACAAATAGTAAATTCTTCCAGAATAAAATTCTAAGTCCTTACATAAAGAGCATAGCATGATGATCAGACAAATTTTGTTGATTATCTCTTTCAAGAAAAAACAGCATTTTGTTCTGGAGTCCCCTTCTTTCTACTCAGCCTGTTGTAAACCAAAGCAGAAATTCAAGGAATCTATTAATGTGTGACACTAACCTGATAAGCAAAGAAAACCCAGCATGTTCCAGATTCAGTCCTGATGCACAAATTTCCCTTACGCTACAAACACAGTGGATCTGAAGCATTTGGGGCATCAGACTGTTCCTGCTGTTCCTAGGTATTTGATCCACGCACATACAAAACCATTCATCCAGAAGGTTCTTGTCCAAGTATCAAAAAACACAGATTATAAAATGTGTGGCTACCTAATAAATCACCTCTGAATGTGTCCGGGCAGCAGATATCCTTAGCCTTAGATTATTGTAATAGTATTTTCTTGAACTAGTCTACCAAACAAACCTAAAAAATCAATGTATTAAATACGTTTTGTATTAAATAGAAGAAATTGAAGATTAATCACTTTATAATACAGCAAAAAAAAGTTAAGATCAGACAAATTCTTATTCTACTACACATCTCAGCTTCTGTGCCTTCTGTAACTCAAGAGTTATATTTGAAATTAATAAGCTTTCCAAGATTAACCTGAATGCCCTCTGGAATTTTATGTGAACACCCTCTGGAATTCATGCATCTCACTAGAAAAGCTAGAATACGATTATGAGGCATAATAGTGAATGTGGTAACGACATGATGTATTTCTGTGCCAGTCTTCTCAAACTCTCAGAGTCTGAAACTCTCATAAAAAGTTATTAGGCTTTATATAGTGCAAACAGCCTTGTAAATACTAACTACAGACAATGTAATGAATTAAATTCCATTTTTTTATATTTTATTTTTGTATTATTTTCAATATCCTTTCCTTGATGTTGCTCTTTATAGCAGTTTCTATTAAAAATTATCTACCTTTCTCTCATAATAAATTTTGAGAGGGAGTCACATTTTAAGATGCTTACACTAATCTAAAAGACTCTTCTAAACTGTCTTGCTAGCAACATAAAATATTGCTTCTATGCTTTTTTGAAGAAAACCTCGCTTCCTCTGTCATATTTATACTGCATTTTTCTTTCCTTGAAGTACTCTTACTTCCTCAGGTTAGGCAGCATAGAAGGACATGAGGTGAAAATTATCAGAGCAGTTATTCAAGGTTTGTGTATAAATTCAGGTATTTTGTTCTATATGAATATATCTTTAAATTTATTTTTTGAAAATTCAAATCTCAAGAATATCGTTACTACCTAAAAATCTTACTCTGTAATGTACAAGTTCTACAATATGCACTTTAAGCTTGTGTTTTATTGATGCAGAAGACTGAATTTTAAACCCTTAGGTCTATGAATAGTTTAATATGTCCTAATTTTCCATGGGAGCAGCTCTATTCAATTCAATATCTTATCTGAAGTATACAGCAGATCTCAGATTTGACTGGTACGATTTTGGGCCTTTTCTGCTTCATGCCCTTAATTATTTCTATCTCAGCCATTGCTAACTACTGAGCTGGAAGTTTTCACAGAATTTAACAAAAAACCTCTTTCTTCTGTGGTGACTATACCCCGTTCCCTTTCAGTTCAGCCAGTAAGCCGTTGTAGCCTTCGGCTTACACCTCGATTCCCTGGGCCAACCATTGCTCCTCAACAGAACGGGGATCATACAGCCAAGTAAATATGATTTTGCTATTACCAGTCAAAAGCTGGAGGTTGGTTTTCGCTTCACAGTTTTTTAGTGGTGTAATGACTATTACCTAACCTCTTTTAATTTCAGCTCTCAGGAAAGAGGCGGGCAGACCTAGGTAGCATACTACTAAGATACAACAGACCTTAGAATTAACGGAAGCAGCTTTCAGATGTTTGCTGAGAACCAATGAGAAGGAAGCAGGCTGTGATAAGAAACAATAAAATTCACCCCACGTAAGCACCAAACTGAGGCTGAAGAACACTCAGTTTCCAGTAGTTTCTGGGGGAGATCATAGACCCACCCCTGGGGGCAGATGGTATCACTTGACTGTAGGACCCATAGAAAGGTAAGCACAACAACAGAGATGCTGGGGAGGTTCTTTCACAAAGCAGGCTTTCCAGAAATATTAATGAAGCTTTTCTGTATTAATTAGGTAATTTTACATGTGTTTGGATGGAAGAACAGGAAATGTGAAACTGCTAATGCCTGATGAGCCATCAGGGTATAGCACAACACTACTCCTCCCAGACTCATACATCTAAGACGGCAGACAAGAAGGTTACATGGGAAAGCTGGAGTTTATTTCAGATAGTAAGGCCTTATAGCGTCACAAATGGTAAGTCCTTTGTGTTTATTATAAGAGTTAATGTTTCTGTTGGCTTAGAAGAAGAAGTAATGGAGAAACATGTTCTATATCTGTAAACAGCTGTCTTCCAGTTAATGCTGGAACTAGCAGAATTTTTTAGTATTAGATCTTCATTCTTATATAGACAGATGATAAATTAATCCACACAATATCTAGGCATTTAAACCTTTTACAAATATGACCTTATTTTTATACTATGCCTTGTTGGATTTTGTAGCCACTTTCTTTTACATTTAAATACATAACACTTGAAAAACAGCAATCATTCTAGAATATTCTTGCCTTCCTTTCTGATTTCTTCTGATTTACTGAGATAATATTAAATTAAACAATGACAAATTGTAGGTCTTTATGATGCAATAAATTTAAACATTATGAGCTTTGGACAGCTTCCCCAGTGACTGGGAGACAAAATGGAAATAAATCTCAATGTTAATAAATGCAAAGTAACACATATGGGAAAAAATAACCTCAGCTGAATGAAAGGAACAAAGAACCTTACTGTAGTTATAAACACTGAGGAAAGAAATGCAAGAGTTACTACAAACAGTTCTCAGAAAACCGTCATCTTAGTGCTCAATGACAGTCAAAAGCTTATTACAAAGTGTTAGAAAAGAACAGAGAAAAAAAGGGAAAACGTCATTATGTCTTAATATAAATCAAAGGGGATCCTCTTTGCAGTCCTCATCACCTTGTCTCATAGAAGATATATTAAAATTAGAATTATTAGAAAAGAAACAGAGAGGATAACAATGACAATCAGAGCTATGGAAGGGTTTCCCTAAAAGGAGATAACAATTGGGGTCCTTCAAACTGGAAAATTGAAGACAGTCAACTGAAGTTATAAAAACACAAATCAGTAATGCTCATTTAGCACTTTCCTTGATGCAGGGTTCCGGGAACAGAGTCCACCCTCTTCCCCCTCCTGGGTGCCTGGCTGCCTGTGCTCGAGGCCAGCTCTGCCACGAGGGGCTGTGGGATGTGGGGTCAGGCTGCTGTGAAAGAGCTTGAGCAGGGGGGGAATTGCTTGAGCTCTGCTCTTGGCTCGCTTTCCCCACAGGCCAGAGAGCCCTTGCTGCTCCTGAACAACAATTATTTCACCAAATGAAGTTATCAGCTGAGAGATTTAACACAAACAAAAGGAAGCACAGTTTAAAAACATAATTACCCTGCAGAGCTCAATGTCACAGTGCGTTGCAAAAACCAAAGGTATTAAAAAAGCAGCTTAGAAAAAGCTTTTGAGGACAGAAGCTCTAACAGTTATTAAATATTATGACCTATGTGCAATCTCAAACTGAGAAACATGGTAAACTTCAGGTTCAAGTGGGAAGATCATTTGTCTTTGCCACATACCTGGTCCTGTCTGACGTCAGAGCAGAATACAGATTGAGGTGGACTTAGATAGACCTTTAGGAAAGCTCCAAAGTTTCATGTCTCTGACAGCTGCAGTGGAACTAATAAAGCTATTCCTCTAACAAGGCAGCTCCCAAAGGCTTGTCTGTCAACCAAAAAGTCAAGTTCCAACTTTCCAAACTTCTTTACCTGCACAAATCTGATCCTGGAAGGTACTGGGAAAACCGTGAATGAAGAAGTGGAATTAAGCGGAGATCACACCACCTTTTCTCCCACCTAAGTCCTGGGGATGCTGGCCATGAGGAACATGATAATGTATCCTGAAAAACATTAAGATGTTCTTCTTAGTTTTGGGCTTCATTGTAAGTTCTCAGCAGATTTGGAAAGAGAGATAGATTTCAAAGACTTTACATTTCATCTGGCACTGTGTTCCACGTTCCCCAAACCATTTGGTAACAGTTACAGCTAGCAATGGAAAGATTCTGAACTTTTTATCGTACTAAAACAAATCTACATGATCCTCAACATTAACAAGCTTACAGGAGGTGAGAGGAACAGTATTCTGAAAACACACAGAAAACAGATTTTGTCCTTTTTTTGAAATGACTAGTCATGAATAGAAGTCAATGTTTACTATATATCACATCATCAGCTAGTAGTTGTATATCTGTACCCTGAGTAAAGGTGATCTCTAAATAAATCACTGTACAACCACAACTCACTTGCTTCCTGTGGCACTGTACACATTTACATACATGTCTACTCTATTGACATCACCTCAAAACCTGATAACTGTAAATGGGATTTAACGTGATGAAAATTGTTTAGTCAAAACTACATAATTATGAAGAATATTTTAATTTTACCTATTTAGACAAGACATTCCTTAGATGAAAATTGAACTTTATTATGTCTATGATCACATTTATAAAGAATGACTATTTGTCTAGATGGTCGCACTCAAAAAGTTGTGGTCAATGGCTCGATGTCCAAGTGGAGACTGGTGACAAGTGGTGTTCTGCAGGGCTCAGTACTGGGACCAGTGTTGTTTAACATCTTTGTTGGCAACATGGACAGGGGGATCAAGTGCACCCTCAGCAAGTTTGCCGATGACACCAAGCTGTGTGGTGTGGTGGACACGCTGGAGGGAAGCGATGCCATCCAGAGGGACCCTGACAGGCTTGAAAGGTGGGCCCAAGCAGATTTCATGAAGTTCAACCAGGCCAAGTGCAAGGTCCTGCACCTGGGTCTGGGCAATCTCAAGCACAACGACAGGCTGGGAGGAGAATGGATTGAGAGCAGCCCTGAGGAGTAGGACTTGGGAGTGTTAGCTGATGAGCTCAACATGAGCCAGCAATGTGCGCTTGCAGCCCAGAAACCAACCGTGTCCTGGGCTGTGTCAAAAGAAGTGTGACCAGCAGGTCAAAGGAGGAGATTCTCCCCCTCTGCTCTGCTCTCGTGAGACCCCCCCTGCAGTGCTGTGTTCAGATGTGGGGCCCCCAACATAAAAAAGACATGGACCTGTTGGAGAGAGTCCAGAGGAGAGACACGAAGATGACCAGAGGCTGGAGCACCTCCCCCAAGAAGTCAGGCTGAGAGAGCTGGGGTTGTTCAGCCTGGAGAAAAGAAGGCTCTGAGGAGACCTTATAGAAGCCTTCTACTGCTTAAAGGTGGCCTACAGGAGAGATGGGGAGGCACTCTTTATCAGGGAGTGGAGTGACAGAACAAGTGGTAACAGTTTTAAGCTGAAAGAGGGTAGATTTAGACTAGACATTAGGAAGTTATTTTTCACTGTGAGGGTGGTGAGACACTGGAACAGGTTGCCCAGAGAAGCTGTGGATGCCCCATCCCTGGAGGGGTTCAAGGCCAGGCTGGATGAGGCTTTGGGCAACCTGGCCCATGGCAGGGGGGTTGGAACTCGATGATCTTTAAGGTTCTCTCCAACCCGAAACATTCTATGATTCTATGAAATATTCAGTGTAATTTCACCAGTATTTTTACAGAGTATAGATTTGAATGATAAATACTTATAAAAAGTTAAATGATCAACATTTATTTTTAAAAATCCAACATCTCTTCCTTTCTTTATGAAATGCTTTGCAAAACACTGCTGGTGATGATGTCATTTTTCTGAAAAAGCATGATTATCAGTGAAATGTATGTAGTACTTTTAGGACATCAGTAACATTGTACCTGCTGATCTTAATCTCAAATTCCATATTTTTCACCTGTATTGCCTATAAAATAAATATCAAAATAATTAAGTACACCTTGTATTTTTGTAGAGTGTTATTTTTGTGTAAGATTTATGGATTTATAACGTTTTGTAAGTTTGGAAACTTGGACTTTACTTTTACATATACATTCATATACATTTTCCGTATAAAACAGAAGATCACTACAAGCATCAATTTAGATGAACAGCAGGTTTTTCATAAGTAGATTCAACTGGTTAAAACAATGTATCTCTGGTGAAATATTCCATAGATTCAATCCAAATAAATAAATGATTGGGTAGGAAGACAAAGATAGGACGTTGTTTTGAATGTTGTCTTGAACCTTTACCAGTGAAGTATGACAGAACAATAAAACAAGCCAGAAATTAAAACCAGCAAAGTCTACTGAACTATGCTTATATGCCAGTTTTTTTAAATATATCTGTAATAATTATGCTATACATTGGTTTATTATCCGTGCTTTTTATTTTATCTGAGTATTTTCACCTATCACAAAGCCAAATACATAAATATGTAAAATAAAGGAAATTTTGCTTTTCCTGGCTAAGAAAATTGTTAAAAGCCCCTTGTTGCACTTTAAGGGAATCTGTTACTAAAAATCTTATCAAACACCTGTAGCATTTCATCCTACAGGGACTTTGCTCCATAACGTTATCAGCTCTTACCGTGTTGTTGGGATGATAGTTGAGATGCAAACCACTGTCACACAGCGGAGAGGATGTGCCACTGCTTTGGTCACTGGGGGCACCTAATACAAACATGAATACGCAAAAAAATCTTCATTAATCTATAATGCTATAATTCAGGTTTGTGTACATCTGTATGTGTGTATTCCCCTCCCCTCACTCATTTTGTCATAGCTAACACTCATTTACTTTCTCCATTCAGCCAGTGTCTGTATTCCAGTTTGTACAGAATTTCTTTTTAAGTTGAGAGGAGGCTTGAGAATCCCTCTCCTGGTACGTTGCCCAAAAGAGTTCACAATCTGCTTAGTAAGAAAAAAAAACCAAAGGTTTTTGCAAATTTGACAATACAATGAAAGTATGTGCCTCGTTGCTTGGTTTTCACTGGAAGGAACTAGTCAGATAACACATTTATCACTCTTGATGAAGTTTACAGTTCTATTTGTTCTTGTAGCAGTTTAGGAAATCAGTGCTACACCTCAAAAGCAATATGACAAAAACGCATGTTTGTGTGCATTAGTTGGGGTACTCTGTGGTACCACAACCTTTCACAAAAGGGACAAATAGACTCGGATACATTTTCTTTAAGAATATGGTGTTCTGATTTTTTTCTTGTCTCACTGAAATGTAATACCTAGCTGAAAGATAAAAGACAGTATTTCCAGAAACAATCATATAAAACATTATTTCATAATTTAGTTTACTTAATTCCTACTAACTTAAATTCAAAGGTTAAAAGTATTGAAATCAAATATTTGTTGCTTTGTTGCTTAAAAATTAAGGAATTCATTTTGCTCTCAGCGTAAGAAGCAGAAGGAAAGCAGCAGTGACAAAAGGCACAAGCTGACATACAAATATGCTTAGATATGCTGCAACTGTCTATAATTACCCACCTACACTTACCATTTAAGATACTTAAAGGAAGACAGCTGTCTCCATATGTCTCTCATGGAACTATTTGACTAAAACCTGGTTGGACTTAAACAAAATACTAATCATCTGTGAATAACAGACAGACACCTCCACCAAAGCCTCTGAATTTTAAATGGTAAAATTAAGCCCTCTAAATATACACACCCAACCTCATTTTCACATTTCCAAGACAAAACTCTTTCAAACTAAAATGTTATCTGATGCTGCCTGAAAAGATTGCTTTTAAATACTCTGCATCAGGATGTGAGCTACTAATTCCACTGCTCCACCTGGAACTCTGCTGATTCACACCAGCCATGTGCCTGGTGATCTGTTTTTCAAAGATAATGATTTTTTTCTCAAGGTGAATGTTACTACAAGATCTGGCAATACGAGTAGCTCACATTCAGCCAGCAATGCCGATCGAAAAAGCTTCTGTCAATCACACTCAATGCACAGTAGGTTCAGAGGCNTACTCCGTGCTTTTTATTTTATCTGAGTATTTTCACCTATCACAAAGCCAAATACATAAATATGTAAAATAATGGAAATTTTGCTTTTCCTGGCTAAGAAAATTGTTAAAAGCCCCTTGTTGCACTTTAAGGGAATCTGTTACTAAAAATCTTATCAAACACCTGTAGCATTTCATCCTACAGGGACTTTGCTCCATAACGTTATCAGCTCTTACCGTGTTGTTGGGATGATAGTTGAGATGCAAACCACTGTCACACAGCGGAGAGGATGTGCCACTGCTTTGGTCACTGGGGGCACCTAATACAAACATGAATACGCAAAAAAATCTTCATTAATCTATAATGCTATAATTCAGGTTTGTGTACATCTGTATGTGTGTATTCCCCTCCCCTCACTCATTTTGTCATAGCTAACACTCATTTACTTTCTCCATTCAGCCAGTGTCTGTATTCCAGTTTGTACAGAATTTCTTTTTAAGTTGNAAAATAAAGGAAATTTTGCTTTTCCTGGCTAAGAAAATTGTTAAAAACCCCTTGTTGCACTTTAAGGGGACCTGTTACTAAAAATCTTATCAGACATCTGTAGCATTTCATCCTACAGGGACTTTGCTCCACAATGTTATCAGCTCTTACCGTGTTGTTGGGATGGTAGTTGAGATGCAAACCACTGTCACACAGCGGAGAGGATGTGCCACTGCTTTGGTCACTGGGGGCACCTAATTCAAAGGTTAAAAGTATTGAAATCAAATATTTGTTGCTTTGTTGCTTAAAAATTAAGGAATTAATTGAATTCATTTTACTCTCTTAGCGTAAGAAGCAGAAGGAAAGCAGCAGTGACAAAAGGCACAAGCTGACATATAAATATGCTTAGATATGCTGCAACTGTCTATAATTACCCACCTACACTTACCATTTAAGACACTTAAAAGAAGACAGCTGTCTCCATATGTCTCTCATGGAACTATTTGACTAAAACCTGGTTGGACTTAAACAAAATACTAATCATCTGTGAATAGTAGACAGACACCTCCACCAAAGCCTCTGAATTTTAAATGGTAAAATTAAGCCCTCTAAATATACACACCCAACCTCATTTTCACATTTCCAAGACAAAACTCTTTCAAATTAAAATGTTATCTGATGCTGCCTGAAAAAATTGCTTTTAAATACTCTGCATCAGGATGTGAGCTACTAATTCCACTGCTCCACCTGGAACTTTGCTGATTCACACCAGCCATGTGCCTGGTGATCTGTTTTTCAAAGATAATGATTTTTTTCTCAAGGTGAATGTTACTATGAGATCTGGCAATATGAGTAGCTCACATTCAGGCAGCAATGCCGATCGAAAAAGCTTCTGTCAATCACACTCAATGCACAGTAGGTTCAGAGGCTGCAAGTGTTCATAAGCACTGAATTGAGTTTTCTCTTGGCCAGGTAGTAAAAGCTTACATGCACAATCTTCATTCAGCGGTAGTTTGAGAAAAGCAGGTGCTCTTTTCAGAAAGGACACAGTTAGGGTCACTTCTTCCCCTGCGTTGCGCAGGACCTGAACCTGGAAGAGAAATACAGACAGGACACCTTGAAAATTAATATATGACCGAAACACCTCAGCAAACGTAAGCAGTGCCACAGTTTTCACACATCAGAACATAAATGCTTAGCGATTTACTGTAATGATATTTTTTTAAAGAGAAAGCAAGATGTAAAGCTTGCTAAATGCTTGTCTGTTGTATTTGTAGCCACACATGCAGGTGATGGGAGGGGGGTTTGGCCTCCTAGAACAGCGCTGGCTTTGCACTGTGCTATTGCACAACTCGCTCCCCAGCACTCTCCAGCTGTGCACCCGCTTCTTTCAGATCTGGCATCATCTACACTAGTGTGTAAGTATTATTTGCTCAACCTCTCCCCGCTCCCGGGGTTTTCTCATAAATCTCCAACCGAAACAATAGCAGTACTTTCCACAGCTGTGCCATAATCCTATGAGCACGTCTTTCCAACAGCCCAAGTTAAATTTAGCCAAAGCACTCCAGCATGGATGAGAGACATAATCTTCCTTAAAGCCACAGAGGAAAAGCCGTAAGTCTTAGATAAGCATAAGCTTGGGTTTTGCCAAAGGACAGCTTGCATTTTGGCCGTAAGAATGTGCAGATCACCTGTCCACCTGTGAATACTTTTAGCCTTCCTGGTCTCTGACACAACTGACCCTGTTCATGCCTTTGGCTTTTGTGTGGTGTGGCTGATAGACACCTCAAGACACACACCAGGGAAAGGGAACCCCAGCTACCTCCCCAGAGTGGCACAAAGGAGGCAGAAAAGCCACTAAGCAAAATGCTGAACAGTGGAGGAGTAACACTTGAATGGTCTTATGAAAGTCAAGAAGCAACAGGTCACATAACTCTGTTTCAGAGAACAACTCTTTCCTGGTCAGAGAGCCAGGTCACTGGGAGCCGTGTTTGGAGAGATGCTACACAGTGACGTATTAGACAAACATTTTAAACCAGCATATAACTGCTCCCCTTCTGTAAATACAAAACCCTTGTAAATAGTTTATGGTGGATTACTGTCCTTCAACCTCCACCTATCAACAACCTGTACTGCAGGTTTAGTTACACACCTGTATATAACCATATGCAGGGATGTTTTCACATGGAATCACTGCATTAACTTAAAGCAATTCTTCAAGAAAAAAATGTCAACTTTGCCTTTAAACACAATACTGCCTATTCCACACTGGTTGCTACAGAGGAGTAATATGGTGAAAGAATATTTGATTCAGCATCTGCAATCCACCCTGAAATTTTAGGTTTTTTTGTTGTTTAAAACAGCACAGTGGTTGTCAAGGCACAATTTCCAATTTAGTGTGTATCTATATGTGTGTGTGCAAATAAACAAACACACACGTGCACACACACACAAAAATCACAACAAATTTCATCAACTTAAACTGCATGTCAAAAACTTTACCTGTAACAAGAACTGGTTCAATAAGCACTTCCCAGTTAGGGTATGTTTGATGCCTTAGAATTCGTAATTATTTCATAGAAAGAAGATGACTCATAATCTGCACAACAGTAGATCAAGATTCCAAAGTCCTGAATCCCATCAGAGAAACCATACTGTATCCTTAGTCTTCATGGCAAATTCATCCTTCTCCTCTACTACGCAGCAGTCACAGGGTTCATCACAGTCACAGCCAAAGCAGAAACTTACAGGCATGTATTCTCCATTGAAATGACAGATGTGGATAGACAAAGTGCAGGAAAAATACAGCTACCCTCTGCTTTTTTAAAAATATTTCTTTTTACTCAGGAATGGGGAAGAAATAAGTGGAAAAGTTGCAGCATTACCAACATTAACTTACAAAGTCATCTTCTAAGATATCTAAGAATACATGATTTCATTTGATAAGACATTGTTCTGTAAATGCTAAAAGTTGCCATAAGTAGTCTACTATGACCTTTTCCTCTAACCTCTCTCTCTTCGTCTCTCAAACCTCTTTATCTCACAGGATGAAGAATTTAAGCTGGTACCCATTTTAGTTGAAATCAGCAATTTCACTGAAGTGTATTTTGGAGTGTGTGAAACATATAATCCAGAAAGTGACAAGATTTTGACATGCAGAATAAAGACTAAAGAGAGATAAAAGATTAAAAAAAGAAAATTAGTAGGTACCGATTACAACAAAGAGGAGACAAGCTATTGATCCCATTTCACTTACGTTCTAGTCATTAACAAAGCCATTCGGGGAAATAAGGCTAGCTGAAGAAAATGGGATTTTTAATTAAATTTATTGTCTTTTTGTAGCTTTCAGTTGAAAGCTTTACTGCTATTTTGCATTTTTTGTCTTTATTTTACCTAAGAAATTAAAAATTACTAAACTGTTGTCACTCTAGTATGCCTTATAGGATGAATTTACTTTGTGTCCTCACTCGCCGTGTACATCATACCATACTGCCGTTCCTCCATGCAGAAAGAAAATGAGGTACAACGAGAAATCTGCTCTCTTCAAGGAACGTTTTTAGTGTTATATCAGAACAGCTAAAGTCCATTAACAGAAAATTAATTAATACCTTTTACAAAAAAAACAACAGACAAAAGCAATGTGACTAATTGCTATGGAAAGTAATGTCTAGGGAGAAAAAAAAAACACTTGAAAACGGGGAGTCAAAGAGTTTGCCTAGAAGATACGAATTCTAGTATGAAGTTCTAGAGTTTTACGAACATGAGTGGAATTCTACCGATAGCCAGAGATACTCACTTATTAATTATTTCTTCTCACTTCCTCATTCCCTAACTTCAGTTCAACTGAAAACTTTATAGAGCTGTTTTGGTAAAATGAGGATGGTGTGAATGTAGATGTATTGCTTGTTCAGGCTTGGAAAACCCACATTCATGAAAAATGAATTTATCTGCACAAGTATATCCATGTGGACCTGCAGAACTGGTAGCATATTCCACTAATAAAGCAGTAATGAGCTTTTATCACTGAAGTAAATTCATGAACATACTGAAGAAACCAGCTGTCAATCATGATATAATTTTTAGATAAAGAACTGGACAGATATCTGCTCAGCCATCCTGCTCTCTTACTTAGAAGAAAGCTCCCTCGCATTTATAGTATATACATTGCCAATACCTTGTCAATCAAGCACTATCACTGACAATGTATGTGTTGGTTATTTCTGGCAGTGATAATTCAAGAAATATTTCAAGGTTCCTTCCAAACATAAGAGAAGTAGACTATCTAAATCCTTTACACATCCTTTCAGAGTTACAGCATATTTTCTGATTTATAAGGAAACCTTAAAGCTAGGTTGATCAGAGTAACTAGCTCTGGATTTTTTTTTTCCAGCACCATCACGTACTGTATGCATGATAACAATGACTGAAGACTAAAAAGATAAGGACTATTTTCTACTTCCTGCAAACAAAGGTCTCTTTAGAATTTGCATTTAGAAGACTTTCAGGATTTTTCTAATTTTGCAGTGTCTAGTTCCATATTTTCACAGAATTATGTTAAATTCCTTAAATTCCTGATACATTAGTCCACAAATTAAAAAAAGGTGGGTTTCAGTTTGAGTTTTTCCCTCCATTTGAGGATAAGATGTATTTTAAAGAGGAAAAATAGAGAACAGGGGAGATCTTGATTCACTGAAGGTTAAACAGTGGCATTAAGGTGGCACCACATTTGTTAAAAAAAAGCTACAACTGGTCACTGGAAAAAGTATGCATCCCACTTTTTATTCTATAGAAATGTGGCTGGACCTTCCAAAATAATTTTTACTAGAGATACTGAACATAACTGCTGATTGATCATTGATTTCCATTATGATCTCAGCCTTTGTAAAAATATCCCAACATTGGGTAGAATACATTTAATATTTAGCATCTTGTTAAACTTAATTATTTACTTGATGAGTGGCTAGTCCACAATTAATTGCTTTCTTTTAAAATACAAAGAAGCTTTTTTAAGAAGCAGTGCTTCTATAATAACTGTATAATCGAATTACCAAAGACAATGCAAGCCACAAGAAACAATTCTTATCAGTCTTGGAATAGAATTAGAGCTTCATCCCCACTGTGTATAAATGGTAAAAAGATTTTCAATACTAATGAAATGTAGCTGTATAAGTAAGAGATTTTCACTTCATTACTGCTAATAAAGAAGGCATTTTTTAATTACAACAAGTAAAAAGATTTAAATTATTTGCTCTAGTATGTGAAAAGATATAAATGGACCCAACTTCTACAAAGAGAAAAAGAACCGTATTTTTGAAGGAATACTAATTTTGAATAAACATAGAAATATTATTTAAAAAAAATTCAAAACTAAAACGCAGCAACTTCCTAAGATGTTTTTTATCATGTGTGAAGAGTTTGGTGAAGGTGAGACAAATTCATAGTGCTAAATCCATGGTACATTTGCCTGACAAAAATTTAACTCAGTAGTAGAACCAACATTTTCAAAGTCTAAAAGGATTAAATCTCCCCACCGTAAGCTATGGAAAAACTCCTTTCAGAAGAGATCTGTATGTCTGTGCTTTGACGAAAAAGTATGTAAAGCACTGCACCCCAGACTGCAGAAAATACATGACCAGGCACCATTAAGCAGATTTGCTTATTCTCTGTATCATTGCAAGGTAATAATTTATTTCCAGAGGCTGCACTGACTATTCAAGATGTATGGGGTTTTTTTCTATAAAGCCCTAGATTTTTTAATATTTTTGAGATCTGCTAAAAAGCTATAGATTTCAGGCATATGAATTCATCTATCTCTTGTTTTTTATTTTAATAGTTAACAATGAATTGCAATAACACTTAATATGTTGATCCAGATGATGTATGGATTAAATAATGAAAATTGATTTAGTACTGCTGTTACTACTTAATTTTATTCTTTTATTTCACCTAATAAGCAATATCAGCTATGGATTTGCTGGTGCACAGAGTCCAATGGAGTCACCCCTGTAGCAGGAAGAGGCTGTGACACTGAAGAGTCCTAACATCTCCTCATCAACATTATGACTATATTTTAAATTCCTGCTGCTGTTTTAGAAATCATACCTATATTTAATGTCGAATGTGAAAAGAACTACACAAACAGAAACATTAAATACTGTCAATAAACTTTCTTATGCAAAACATAAGCTTACCACCAGTGGGGTAAGGAATTAATTTATTGCTACCACAAATAGTCCTATATAAAGTTACGATGTTCATGAGTGAAGTGGGACAGAAAAAAATAACAGTTGTGCTTGTCTGAACCAGTATCGGTGTGAAATAGGGAAATTAGAAGGGTCAATGTCTCTGGAGTGACGGTGTTGTCTGTAATTCCATGAAATTACTGTAATGGCTGCAAGGGGGCCATTGGAAGAAGTGAATTTTATGGTGATGTGTGATGTTGCTAAATAATAATAACACTAGTCTGAATTTTTAATAATGTCTGCAATGATATTGTCTTTTAATTTTAGAAAACCTTTTCGAAGTCCTAGTCCAAGAAAACATTTGAGCATATGCTGAAGTCTCTCTTAATACATTCAGGAAAGCACTGAAGTGTGAAGTATCTCTGACTTCTGTTAGTATTCTTTCCTGAATAAGACTGCAAATTCTCTTTTAAATTGCCAGCGAAATTTACCCACCAATGAAGTGGTAAAGATTTAAACCAGAAGACTTATCTAGTCCCTAAGATCTGTGTTCTCATTAACTGGAGCAAATTCCACTTTTAAAGGAAAATTCAGTTCTTTTGTGAATACTGTGAATTATAAACCTCTGGAGGTAAGGGGGGGGGGGGGAAAGAAAAGTAGAAGACACATTCCTAGCTACTGTGCAGTTACACAATGCAGTCCATCAGAAAATACTACAATGTGCATTCTGGTACAATCACATAACGGCCCAAAAAATGTGTGCATGCATTGAGCCTTCCAACTGTCTTGAACTATGTTTATTTAAAAAAAAAAAAATCAACTCCTTTGTTCAGTAAAGCCATGTAGTTAGTACAGAGTATTTGCATTAAAAACACATCACATTAACAGGAGTTTTTAATCCTACGAACGAATGTTTCTCATAGCATTTGAAAAAAAAATGAAAGTTCATCAACAAATATAATAGTAAAAACTACCAAAGCATTTTTTTTCCTCTTCAGAATATTTATCTTACTGATACACAGCGCAAACTAGATTTCAATTTTAGGTAATTTTGAAGTCTGTTTCACTAAAGACTGCACTTGCTAGTCATCACAGTTCATATTAAATCTCTAGAAGGCCATTACTCCAATACAGGAACTATGGAAAGCAAGGAACTAGAACTTGCTAAAATTTCAAGTGTGTCAAACCTGGGAACACCATACCCTGGAGTCCCTGACCATAGCTCACACAGGATGCCATAGGTCTCTGAACTGCAACATTTCATACCGTATTCTGAAAAATTAAAAATATGAACTCCCTATATATATTCCAACTCTAATATATTATTTACTGTGATCTATCAGTATATTTTTTTACTTATACCAGCTGAGCTTCAGACTGTTGATTCTAATGCAAATGTTGACTCCAGCTCCAGACAATGGGTCTTACTAATGTTTTCCAACCTATATTCCATGGACTACTACTAGTCTGGGACTGTGGTCCATAGAAGAAATAAATACACACAGATGTACTTACTAGCCATTCAGTTCTATATTATATGCAGTTGCTCAAGAAATTAAAATACCTGTGAAAACACACAAAAAAATGCAAAGAACCAGAAGACTCCAACAGAAATTCTTTCCATGTTTCATGAGTTTTTCAGTGAATCTCTATCTAGGGAGCACACGCCAGAGTTCAGGACTGCCTATGTTTGTTTTCACATTATCTACGCCCTGTATGGCTGCACTTCGCTAGGATTACTCAGCTACACTGAATGATCTGTGCAGTTAGACAGATTTAAGAAGTCATCTTACTTTAAGCTCTCACAGTTGTTCCACTTTTTTAATGTTATTATATATTCAGTTGCTTGGCACCTACTATCTTTCTGAGCTAATTCATAAACACATTTTTTTGCAATTACACATTTAATAAGTTTCAAAACAAGTGTCTAAGAGGAATGAAGCAAATTCCTTAACAACACTGAAAATGTTAGAGATATCAGTAGAACTGATCCTAATTCTTTTAAAGATACGAAGTAGGAAACTTGAATTCTTTTGGATAACACAAAACTTTAAGAGAAACTTTTCTAGTTGTAAATTACATCTCTGTGATACCGATAAAACCATCACCATATATCTAGGTAAACTACTCAACCCCACTCTCAGTCAAGCACTAGAAATCCATAAGCCTAATTCTGTTTTCAATTAGTTGCATTAACATATACATTTCTTCTACCAATCCTACACACTTTAATTACAACTGTATGTATCTGGGTAAATTTCTCATTGGTATGGCAGCTCAGAAATTTACACAGGAACCAGTTTTTGTTTGGGATCAATTTCATTGACACTATCCAAATCAAATATTGACTGAAGCCGCTTTGGGAGAAATCCTCTTAATAAACAAAAAAACCCTCCTACTGAAATGCAAGAAGCCTTTACACCACTGTTGGAACAGCACCTACTGATTTCTACACAGCTTTGACAAAAGGTTGCACTAATTGTGTGCAATTAGTGAAAAGGTCATCAGTAATATTCAAAATGCATACTCATTACTAAACTCCATACATGTCGGCTATTGTTTCTGTTTCTAATGCTTGAAGAGGGAAATTCATCCAGTTGACACAGCATTTTGAAGTACATTCTTAATTTTTTAAATCTTTTATGAACAGACATAGGCCAAAGATTGTTGAAAACATGGCTTGAATATTTTGTCTGACTAAGTAGATGCCCAGTTCTGGGGAAAAAAAAAGTTCCAGAATAAGAGTTTGCTCATGCTAATCCCATTTCAAGGCTGGGGTCAAACACACAGCTAGTGGCAAATTTCACATTTACATATTCAATATAAAATTTGCTGTTGGCAAATATGACCTTAACATTTACTTCTCATGAACAGTCGCACTAATCAAGCACCAGCATACAAATGCTCATCAAAAATGAACACAAAATGGTCTTAAAGAGTTTGAAATCAGATTTTAATTCTAAATTTGAATATATTAATGTACAGGCATACTCCTATTTCTTGAGTTCTAAATGTTATCAACTTCACAATAACAAAGAATAATTCTTGGACAAATTTGAAGTAATGTTTTAGATCAATATATGTAGTTAAATCTGCTAAGCTTCCTAGCGACTCAGGATCTAATCTCTGAGAAAAATATTTTAGTACTTCAGGGAATGTGCTTAATGGTTAAAGTTTTCAGCTCAGAAAATACATAAGAACATACTTTCATGGTACTTAGTGCAACGGCACTTTACTGCATTTTACTGAATCTTGCTGAAGTTGAGAAAATGGCTTTCTTCTTCATATTTGTAAAAAAGAAAGCCCTCAACTTAGTAAAATACTTAAATTCATACTTTAAGCAAATACATACATATTTTGCTGGTCTGGGATCCAACATAGCTATCCTGTAATATGAAATTTTCACAAATAATATTGCCTCAACATTTCTAAGATTGTTTTCATCAACATCTAAATTTTAACGGTCTTGGCACAAATGAGTTGGAAGGTCCTCACATGGGATTTTAATTAACTGGAGGACATTTACAGATATTTTGGAAAGAAAAGACATTAACATACAATTCCAAGGAAGTAAAACCTAATTTGTGTTTCAGCATAGTGATGAAGATGTGTTGAATTACAGGTTTAATCAGTATAGCATAAGGTCTTCATGACTTTCAAAGTTAAGCAAAAAACTGATATGTTCATCCAAAATGATCAGGCTACTTATCCCCTTGCAACCCTTGTTTTACCTTTTCTTATTTTCTGCATTAGGCAACAACCCCACAGAAATCCTTTCTTGTCAACAGTTAATTACCCTTTGGGACTATGAGATCTTATAAAAAACATTGTTCATAGACTGTTACACAGAGACGGATGGGCGTGTTTCTTGAAGCAAAAATTGCAACATCAACAGTAAAAGAAAAACAAAATGCTTTGTAAAATTCTTATTACATTGCTGATAGGTGAATATGTCAGAGTATCACAAATGAATGCATAAAATACATTTTTAGAAAGTCTAGGCCCCTCAAACCTTAACAGATCTGGTTTTACAATTTTCTCTGTGCTATCAGTTTCCACAAAAATTCAGACAACAAGCCAAACAGATGCTACATAACTCAAAACTATCTAAAGAACATCTACACGGAAAGCTGATTCAAAAAAGCACACTCCCATTTAGATAACATTTTCCTGTTGAGATGTAAAGATTTTGGTTTTGACGCCTTTTGAGATATTAAAAGCTGTAGTCATAGCAGTAAAGGTAAAAAAAAATTAAATGCCTT
>VZTO01006007.1:43329-59610 GCA_013400615.1 Syrrhaptes paradoxus | reverse complement strand
ATGGGAAACAGGTAGTACCAAACTCAACTTGTAGAAAGACATCAGTACCACTTGGGCAACACTAAGAAAAAAGTACACATCTAGAAATAGGCCCAGTGCTGACAAACAGATATCAAAACACCAGTACCATACTGTACCATACTAGTGGTTGAGAAGTATGGGGTGGGCCATCTGGAAACCTCCATTTATCTGGCTGGAACAGTCCAACACTGGATACTATTGAAAAATACATAGAGTCCATTCTCCTTTCCTCTTCCTTCTCCACCGAACAAACTGTCAAAAGACAAAGACCCATTGTAGAGAAAAAAAAAAAGACCTAAAAAATGTCAGAAGACTCTATGTGTGTGCACATTTGCACTTTGAGCACACCTCTTATTTATGACTCATTGTGGCTAGCTAAATCAGTACACATGCTCTGTTTTGTCCAACGTCCTCTCTAGGGCCCATGTCAAGCCATAAGAAATACAGACATTGCCTTTTAGAGCTAAACATTTGCTCTCAGTCTGTACCACACGGCTGTTACCTGTTTAAAGAAAACACTGTTGTTGGCACTCAGTATTTTCTAGTCCATATGGGTAAGTGAATTTTTTTAATAGCAACCAAGGAAGATACCTTTAATGACTATAGAATGTTTTGTTTTTCCTACATTAAATTGGAGTGCTTTGTGTATGTTTACTTCCTCTGCCTCTTGGAAGCTTTTGATACTCTCTACACTGTTCTTGTCTAGTCTCACTAGATTATTATGTTAGTCCAAGTAAAACAAAAAACTCAGCACACCTAGCCAAAGTGGACTACGCTTTTTCAAATATGAACCACACAGAAACAGATTTAAAACAATTGGGGCTCTGGTGCTCTACCAGAAAGCCAGCTCCATTTTCTTATTTTTTAATTATTGTACAGTATTACATCTATGCACAGCAAGGAAAAAATGAAATCTCTGTACCAAAGCCAAACTGAGGCACAGCTTCTGCTGTGCAGAATGAAATATTTCAAAAAGTCTTCAGGGAGGTAAACCACACACACATAAAAAGAAAGATGAAAATATTTCTATTTGCTTCCAAAGGAAGCAAAGAAACCGGATTCTTTGCAGTAAAATATCAATGTAAACAAGGTCACAAACAAAGCATGCCTCACGGTGCACACTTTTAATCCACTGCTCAATTATCTCTTTTCTTTGCAGCTCAGGCTTTCAGCACTAACAGAGCTGCATGACAAAGGAGGAACCGATGACAGTTACTTGAAGGATGTTGCACCGTAACTGGTGATTCAATCTTTCACTCCATGCCACTAAACCCTAATGGATTTTTGCTTTGAGGACCGTAGCTGTGTAATAAGGAAAGAACAATATTAATCATATAGAGTTGGTATTAGTCATGCCAGAATATTCTACCCCTGTCTATTAAACTTAGTAGTATTGATGACAAGATTTAAAAGATCAAATCTTATTAAAATTCCTAATACATCTACAGGTATCTTGAGAAAATATAAATTAGGATGACAAGAAACACATTAATGTATTTTAAAAGTCTAACATCATAGTGCTTGAATAAATTCAAATCTTCAATGAGTTTGACACTAAAATTAATTATTTAAGCACTAAAAACCATAGCTAAAACTGGATTAGAGAAGCAGCTGAACAGATGTTAAGAATACTGCTCCAGGATATATCCTAATTCAGGAAAAAAAAAAGTAAACTATTTACACCTGCTAGGTGCTTTCCACTTGATGGACACATTTCAAATCAATCCTGAAGTATCTGACAGATTATTATTATTAGCTCCAAATTTCACTAACAATAAGGACGTTGTAAATACATCGTAACAGATGTTTTCGTTAATTGCACCAGGGTGGCTAAGGTGTCATTAAGACTTTTTTATTCCCCAAGTCTCAAACAGAAAAGAGCAGTTGTATGGAAAAAGGAATAACTTAGCCTCTTCTCATGAAGGACATACTAAAGATTTTCAAAAGTTTACATTTCACTTTTAAATTCAAAAGTTACAAATTGTAGATTGATTCTCTGAGAAGCATCAACTATGCAGCTTCAATATTTAAAGTCACCATTCGGTCTAGAAGGGAAAGGATTACATGGCTGTGCTATTATTTATACATTACAGGACCTCCACCACACACTACGAGAAGGTGGTAATCCATATTTGCAGGTTGCTGTTATCACCATCACCAAAGAGCACAATATTAGCGTAGACATCCTTTTCTGTAACAGATTCTGAAGTACTTCATATAATCCAGGGAGATAATAGTCTAGGTCTCTGTTTCAGTTAAGGAAACAAAGATAACATAAAAACATAATTTACCAAAAGACACATCTGCCAAGTCAGGATGAAGTGAGATTTCAGATCATTTGGTTTCAAGCCCTGTTTTACAAATACAATATGCTCGTTCTTCTGCTTAAAAACATTTATAAAAAAACATTACCAAAACTATTCATAGTGGTTTTCAAAAATCAGAGTAAGAGTTTCATCAGCTGCACATGATTGCAGCTAGGCAACTACAACCCCTATCCAGCCAGTTTCATATACCATCTATGACTCACGGAGGGCGAGAACAGCTACAGCCCTGCTAGGAATCCAGGGAAAAGGGGGAAGCTAAAGATAGAATGCAATGCACGTGTTCATGCCATGTCAGCTCATTCTGCTGGAAAAAGATGTCTTGTGCAAAACACAGCTGATGGTTGAATCAAACACTACTACATACTGTAGCTAGCTCTATAGGAAATCCACTCAAGTTTAAATATCTATGCTGTCTTGAATTTTCCCTAAGAAATAACAAATTATTTAATATCCATATTGATTTATTTCTAATTTTATCTCCCAAGAGAAAAATAGAAGCCAAGACTCAAATAAACCCCAGTGACATGTAACCATAGTTGCAGGTACTACCAGGGATGCTTTATTCACAATGTTAAGAACAAAGACATAATCTCAACCATATCAGTGTTCATTTGACTGAACTTCTTCCTTCCCCGTGGGTCCCAGATGCTCTGGTGCACTATCACCCTGGAAACAGTAAGAACGGTAGATCCAACACAAGATTCTTCGTAGTATGCAACTGAGTTGACTCCCTCTCTGAGCGACTCAGTGGTAGCTGAAGGGAAGCAGCTCACAGCAGGGCCTCTCACTCTCTCCCAAAATTCTGTCTGTTGTTAGCAGTGTGGCAGCTAGCCCCAGAACCACCAAAATGTAATGGACAGTTAACCAGAAAAGGAATAATTAGTAAATCCAGAGTAGAAAGAGCACAAACTCATGTAAATTTAGAGATATAATGAAC
This sequence comes from Syrrhaptes paradoxus, assembly GCA_013400615.1. Classification (NCBI taxonomy): domain Eukaryota; kingdom Metazoa; phylum Chordata; class Aves; order Pterocliformes; family Pteroclidae; genus Syrrhaptes; species Syrrhaptes paradoxus. The sequence continues at coordinate 56,325 of VZTO01006007.1, read as the reverse complement.
CATCCTGACCGGAAAATTCAAAGTCATATTGCATTTTTGGAGTCAAATTGCTAGTATGATGTTGAGATATATCTTTATTTTAAGAGAATTGCTAGATTTTTTTTTCCTCGATCTCCTACCATGCTGATACTTCACCACAGAAAGCATGTGTTTATTTTACCATAGGAGAGCACTAAGACTGAAATAATGTTATGTTATGTTATTACAACCCGAGATGACCAACATACTGACATTCAGCCTTTGATAGAAACTCATAATGGGCTTTCATGATCGTGTATTCTCACCTTCTACAAGTAAAAAATGAAGCATAAAATTAAGTGATTTACCTAACGCTAAGAAAAATTAGAAAGGAACTGAGTAGAAGCCTTCAGTAAGATATTCTAAGAACTGAATAAATCTACCTGTGCATTCTTATAAGAGTTTTATCTATCTGTCTATCTACCTACCTCTCTACCTTCAGACTACACTACAGTTCTTGGATAACATGATCTATACATCACTGAATGCTATAACTAGTGGAAGACAATAAAGACAAAAGAGGAGCTAACTATTAAGCTAATTAAGTTCACTATATAATGAACAATGATGGCACTACTTTGATTAAACTACTTTATTTTGAAATTCAAGTAGAAAAATAATTTTATATGCATAGTATAGTTATAAGCAAAGTACAGTCATCAGTGTAATATGGTAGGCTGCAGTGATTATATCACATATCTTTCATTCCAGAGCTATGAAAATATGACATATGCTTAAAATGTTTCTGCAAGCAGCAAGTTTTGGATCTAGAAAAAAGAATGAACACTCATAAGATGCAGACTGCAGATACAAGTCTGAATTTCCTATGGACATCTTCAGCTTTACACACTGCAGAAATTTCCACTCTGGTTTACAACGAATTTTTTCTAAGACACTAAGACAACCCAAACACTAATATAGTCCCACACAATATGAAATGTGCTATGTCTTAATTAGTTACGTAAAAGATCAGAAAGAAAGAAAGCTCTGAGCTCATGTACCTTGCATAGCCATTTGAAAAGCACGTAGGTGCAACACAGATTGAAAATAACTAAGTTTCCACTATTGTTCGACTCCCTGCTGTGAGAAACTACGCTCCACACACTTCCTGTTGTCTCTGTTACCTTAGATTAGAGCTACAGACCCTGTATTTAATAAAGACACTGCGAGAAAGAAGTGCTAGAATAAACCAAACTGCAAAGGGCATGTTGCAGACAAAATTCCACCTATAACTCCTGCTGGAAGACCAGTTGATGTACTTGCCTTTTACTCAGGGCAATGCCTAAACCCAGATTACTGTACAATGCATAATTGTATCTGTCATCAGTATAGCAGAAGGGACTATAATCAGGCTTTACAATCAATTTACTCCACAAATACGTAACACATCATAGTGAATATTTCTGAAAAAAAAAATATTATCAGAGTTCATTTGCTTTGGCTTTTATATTCATTTTGTATTTTATATTTATAACTCCTCTGCATATTTTAGTTTAGAAAATGTCATATGGAGATTTTATCTCATTTAAAAATATTTATTCTTAATCCTTAAGAATTATTCTTACTAAAAGTAAAGATTAAATTTAAATAAATCAAGATGTAGTTTAAAATTTGTCTCCTTCTTAAAACACTTGCACATACACAAAGGCACATTCAAAACTGTAAGATACAGCTTTTTTGTTTGTTTGCAAGTCTACACTATCAGTAATAGTGTTTTCTCATGTCTTGAAATTCCAACAGCCTATTTAAGTCCCATTGAGAGATTCCCCATATTAATGCATGTTAAACCAAACAAATATGGTAAGCTTATAAAAGATTAAAATCTGATCACTGTTACACAGGCAAAGCTTAAAAGTACTACAGATACGACTGTTAGCCTGGTGGTGGTAGGAAGGTGGTATGATGAAGGTTCTGAAAAATGAAGCGTGATTTGCAGCACAAATTTCCAACACAAAACCAGTGCACAGAAGCACTCTGAGAGGAGGAATACTGCACTCATCTAATCTTTCAGCCGGAACCAACTTGTTAATCAGAACTTTATTAATGTGTGCTTTCTATACCTGAATGGCATACGTCCAATGATTTTTCATATACCAGAATGCCATACGCAATATAGACCGTCCTTGAATTGGGAAAGTTTTAAAAAAAGTAAACTTTCAGATATAACATTGCTACTTTTTTTTTCAAACACAGGTACAAGATCTGTGGAGCTACACAGGACTTAATTTTTTTTTTTTTGTAATCTTCTCATTCCTAGCATTCTTTCCTGAAGTAAAGGGTTTCTTACTTCTAAAGGTACTTAAGAAGAGTCAAAAAGTCAAATATAAAAAAGTACATGATACTTTCACCAAAGTATCAAGAAAGATTTCCCCTGGGAGGGGCGGTAAGGGACTCTGGAGCACAGGTAGTTTTCTCAATCAATCCTCCCAGTCAAAGGGAAGGGGTTTGAAAAGGCAAGTGAATCTGACAAGTGAAGAAATGGTCACAGGAATGGTGCTACAGCCAAGGGTTCAGCTACTTAGACCATGGGACTTGCTTGGAGAAACCTGGTCTACTGAGGGAGGATGGGGTCCATCTGTTTGAGAAGAGGAAGACCACCTTTGGTCATAGGCTTGCCAACCTGGTGAAGAGGGCTTTAAACTAAAGTTGCCGGGGGACCCTCAATATATTCCATTTCTATCACTTTGATGCCAGTGCCAGCAATTGATACCCAGAGCCTGGAGAAGGATCAATCACAAGTCAGGACAGCACCTGCAGAGCAGCACAAAGGAATTCCAGGGACCTTGACAGCCTTGAGGGGTGGACCTGTGCAAACCTCATGAAATGCAACAAGGCCAAGCGCAAGGTCCTGCACCGGGGTTGGGGCAACTCCAAGCATGAATACAGGCTGGGTGGAGAATGGATTAAGAGCAGCCCTCAAGAGAAGGACTTGAGGTTGCTGGTAGATGAGAAGTTCAACATGAGCTGACAATGGGCACTTGTAATCCAGAAAGCCAACCATATCCTGGGCTGCATCACAAGAAGCATGACCAGCAGGTCAAGGGAGGTGATTCAGCCCCTCTGCTCTTGTGAGGCCCCACCTGGAGTACTGCATCCAGCTCTGGGACCCTCAACATAAGAAGGACACGGACCTGTTAGAGCGAGTCCAGAGAAGGGGCACAAAGATGGTCAGAGGGTTGAAGTACCTCCCATATGAGGACAGGCTGAAAGAGTTGGGGTTGTTCAGCCTGGAGACGAGAAGGCTCCAGGGGGACCTTACAGCAGCTTCCAGTACCTGAAGGGGGCTGGAAGATGGGGAGGGACTCTGCATCAGGGAGTGGAGTGAGAGGACGAGGGGTAATGGCTCAAGCTGAAAGAGGGCAGATTTAGATTAGATATTAGGAAGAAATTTTTCACTGAGACGATGGTGAGGCACTGGAACAGGTTGCCCAGGGAAGCTGTGGATGACCCATCCCTGGAGGTGTTCAAGGCCAGGCTGGTTGAGGCTTTGAGCAACTTGATCTTGTGGGAGGTGTCCCTGCCCATGGCACTGGAGGTTGGAAGAAGATGATCATTAAGGTCCCTTCCAACCAAAACTATTTTATAATTCTATGATTCTGTGAAGTAACAGCCAGAAAATGAAAGGCAGATAAATAATTTTGTTTCATTTTTAAATAGAATTAAAAACAACCAAACAACAAATCTCTAACATACTGCAAACTACAGCTTTTGAAGTTAAAACGACCTCACAGAGCTGGAAAGGTGTAGCACTGCTGAAATTTCACACCTATAAACTAGAAGAAGAAATGTCAGAATATGTACAGCTAAAATCTCCATAATTAATCATCTTTAATGCAGAAAAGCCTATTTGAAAAGAGCAATTACAACAAACTTATGAAGAAGCGATTGTGAGTTGCTTGCCTTACTAGAAGGTACAGTCATATTTGCTTAGCAATAACAATAATGCAACTGATACCAGCATGCTGCTATCAGCATTTACTACTATCTCAATATCTACAAAACACAAAAAGTAGACTAAAGAACAGAAAAGCTCACCACTTCTTCATGCCTGCATTTTCTCACATTAATTCCATTAATCTGTTGTTAAAAAGACAAAGAGAAGACTTACTCTACATTTCATAAGCATAGATTTCATTTCACTTTTCTAGAAAAACATAAATGAAAGAACCTGTAATTTTACTCACCTGGAGAATTGCGTCTCCTATAAAGAGCAAGCCTGAAAGTTCAGCTGAAAATAGAAAGCATATTTTTCACTCATTTTGTATAAAGCCTCATAGATTTCTTATACACAGATTCCTATTTAACACTTTTAATATAATTTTAATTTTAATAAAGTTTATAAAGTAATTTAATTTTAATTTTAATAAAGTTTAAACAGAAACTGCAACACACAATTTCAGTGTTACTATGAAAGAATTTACCCAGCCCAGGTACAAGACCATGAAACGTCTTCCATCCATCACTAGCACCTTCCAGGCCATTACGGTGAGTTATGGCATACTCTTCAGAACAGAAAAATGACTACAGGACTAGGTTCTATCTGTCTGTGAGAGGTAATTTCTTACAAACTCTGAGGAAAAAAGGAACACGGAGACTCCAGAGCTACTTATGAAAGAAAAATCTAACTTGTAAACTTTTACCAAAGACACTTTAGATCCTACATGTAAGCTTTTACTAAAGATACACTTTAGATCCTGCATCTTTGATAAAATCTGTGGAATATTTATGCTGAGTAAGGCTTTATATGCTGAAGAGCTAGACAATCAGTACAAAATCACCAGCCAAACTGAATTTTAATTTTAAAACGAATCTGTACTCTATAAATCACAAGACAATTTACAAAATCTAACTCTACAATTGCACTTTTTAAATATTCTGTTGTGTTACAGAGCTATCTAATGCAAATATACTTTATAAATACACAGGAAATATAACAAAGTGTCTATATAGAACCCCTAACATGAGAACTAAGAAATGTTAACGGACTACATGGGATTATTTATCTGTAGTATTCCAAAACATCAGAGAAGATACTGTCTAGAAAAGACTAGAATTTGACTTGATCCAAAAACTTCACTTATTTACATAAGTTGTAAAACTGGAATCAACGCTGACATAAATTAGGATACTCAAACGTGTTTGAAGCACTGGTTTTATTACCTAGGTGTAGACAAGGATGTTTAAATTATTGGAAGATAAACATTCTGATGCATTTTTTTATTTTTACTGAAATAATGCATATCAATATTCTTCGTCTACTGCTTCACATATGACCTAGTGTGCTAGCCTGAGGACCTTATGGGCATTACTGGTTTTAAGAATTGCATCAAATGTCCCATTATTGTTGAGAGGTCCAAAGAGTCAGCTGAGAGGAGGGCAAAACCGAGCCTGCAGAACCTTGAGGTACAGGCTCTGGGTCAAACACCGTTCTCTGTGTCAAAGATCCCTGGTACAGACACACGGCACAACACTTTCTACACAAGATAGTAGTTTCCTACACAAGGGACTGAAAGCAGTAATGGAGATTGTAACTCAGCTAGGTATTGAGGTTAGAAATAATGCATCAGCTACTGCAGCAAAAAAATAACAACAAAAATAAAACTGTGCACTTTTATGCGCTCAATTAAACTTAAGTCTATATTTCTTATTTTTCCTGCAGTGCCTAATAACATTTTAATAGCTAGTGTAGGCAATATATGCCACATTATTATGCAGTACATACTTACATGTATACTGAAAAGAATGGAGTCACAAGTATAACTTCCTGAGGTTAACCTCATTGCCTTCCTTAGGGGCTCATTCCATGCTGCTCTATCTCCTCCCTACATACAACTTTCACATCTGCCTTTCAGTTCTTTATACACTGATTCCCCTGTACTTCTCTTTATCTGTGTGGGTGAATATTGTTTTATGCTGGCACATTTTAATTGTGCAGAAACACCATCTTAGAACTATTGCATTGCAGATGGAGGAAAATACTCCCAAGTTTATGTTTCTGACCTTACATAAATGTACACGAATACGAACAAACATAACAGAGATTTTAAATACACTGTACTACTATTGATTCATAACTTCATCTCTGATCACTGTGCACAACACGAGCTGTCTAACCATTATCCATCTTCCTTGCACAGATTATATCATTCCAATAATTTCCAAACATCGCCTATTAAAAACAATACAGGGGTTCAACACCAGCATTGCATGCACTAAAAATAAGTATGGTTAAGACGTTATACAGTATCAGTTTTACTACACGAGTTGCTGCAAAGACTTACACAGTACAGGGGTATTATCAAGATTCTGCCATTACGCATCCCTGTCTGAGCATTACCCTACTAACCAATATAAAAAGATGTGCATTCTCTTCTTGTGTTATCATGTTTTAATGGCCAAAAGTTTGATCTGCTACAGCTTCCTGACAATAACCATTGAAATATAAAGGACACAAAATCATTAAATTAAATTTCTTAAATAATTTAATTCTCTAAATACCTTCTTATTTATCTCCTTAAAAAAAAAAGCTTTACAAGAACTTTTTTTAAAAATCATGTTGAAGATTGCCTACAAAACATTCCAAACATAAATTCTAGAATTTTCAGAGAATAGTTCTGGCAAGAGTGAGATCATAATGACATGGAAAGAGAAATGGTACACCAAGAGCATTGATTGAACGCTTCCTGAAGAATTTCAAGACTTAACGCACCTTGCTTTAAGGAGCACATCAAAACACAATGTATTAATCTGACACCTACCTCTTTGTTCTTTGGAAATCTTAGAAATGACCACTGGAATATTATGTTCTGCTCCACCCTGAAAACAGAATAAATGGCAATCTCATCAGTCACTGGAAAGATCTTTTTATAAAAATATATTTGACCCTTTCTCTAGCTGTAGTTTTCAGAGAGACTGAGAAAATAATTCTGATCCTGCATTTCCTCTTTTTATTATTTTTTTTTTAAAGAGTTGATTGGGATTAATTCCTTATTGTCTCTCACAAAGGAGTTCTCAGTTGCCATCATCAGCTCAGGAAGTTAACTGATGTTAATATCACAGAAAGAATGAAGAGGAAGAGAATCATCTAAGTATGTACATAAGTGCAGGCAGGTTGGGTGTACATGCTTGCTTCAGAGATTTTTTTAATCAATAAAAGCCAAAACAAATTTCAGCAGATATGCAATGCTGTTCATCGTTTAAAAAGAATGATCACAACAGAGGCAGGAAAATGGCACTGTACAGAGAGCTGGCAGCCAGGAGTCAGACTGTAATAGCAAACCTTAATTTATTTAATGAACTATTAATTTTATTGCCTATTTCCCCGAGAACACTACACTCCAATTATTGAGATACATGCTGTTCTTTCAGAAGTTATGCATTTAGCAGCTTCTTGTGGCAAATTTCTGACTTCTCAGAGATGTGATAAATGACTGAAATCCTACACTACACTTACCAATTTATCCATCTAACTCCATGGCTATTCCTTCACACACAGAGGTTTATAACTGAGGGTTCTAAAGGGGCTTCAGAAATTAGAAAATAATTCCTACTGAAGAGTCTAAAACAGACTAGTTCTGCTTCAAATTCCATCACACCTTTACCATTGACTTCAGTAAAATTAAATTGTTCACCAAACACAAAACAGGTTTGTATTTTTTTTTTGTTATTTCAAACCTGCAAAGAGTGGATTGTAAGCAATGTTTTAAAGGGCTTAAGTTCGGGTCTTGTGTAAAAATCAAACTCACAAGTGGTTTTTTTTAAGCAGTTAGCTGAATCTCTGATTTTTACAAATGTAGTTGGAGCATCCAGGCTATAACACAAAAGGAGAGAGTTCTGTTCACAGACAAACAACTGGACAATTGGAATTATTAACATTTTGACCTTCTGCTCTTCAGGGAAAAAAAAAAAAAAATAATTGCAAGGGTCCAGAATACTTAAGGTGGGACAAGACACTTTCAAAATTTATTCAAGAGGAAGTTAAAAGGTGTCTTGATAATGTGAGATTTCTAGTAACAAATGGGTGTTTCAATTAGCGGAATTAAGGCATTATAATACCCTTGAGCTCAGTGCCAAAACTAGAAAAATTCATATCAAAGCACGAGCAAATATTTTAAAGTGAGGTTCATTAATCACTGTACTGGTATAAGTCACACCTCAGATAAACTGCATCCTCTGATATACACCACTGCCAGAAATACGTCCTCAGACAACCCCCATCTTAAATTGAGAGTAGCAAGACAACAAGAACTACATGGGGTTGTGGGAGATAGAGTTACTGAAACAAGGAGAAAAGGCTTAAGTCCTCCTCACTCCTACAGGGTGACTCGTAGACCTCTAAGGCATTATTACAAAATAATTATTTTTCTATTTAAAGCTAATAACAAATATGTCCATTATTAAAAGTCGGGAATCTTCCAAAACAAAGCAAGGCAAAGCAAAGCAAAAGTAATGAACTGAATGTAATGGATATCTTGCTCTAAAAATTTAAGAATATCTTGCTCTACTAATTTAAGAAATACCATCTGCACATTCAGTATTTAATTTGTATTTCTCAGTGATACTTTACACAATATACCTGATGCTTAATGTGATCTCGAACTTGTCAGCAATTTCAATGCTAAAAGATAACCCATTGCAATGCATAAGTAAAAAATCAGTTTTAGTGACCCTTTATGAGATTTGCTTTCCAAACCTCAAAAGTCTTTACTGTAACTAGTTATTTCTTAGCAACAGCTAATTATAACCTCATTCACCCATACACTTGATTTTACACTGACGTCCATTACTTCATGGTTATTCAGTGAACTGTAACCTACAATGACATTGCAGAAAAATCATTTGTAGGCTGTTGACTAAACTAACCAGAAACTTTGTCCACAACACAGCGATTAGTTTTCCTTGAATAGTGAGCGTTAGTGGGTCAACAAGATAACAGTAAGTGTACCAAGACATATTTTAAGAACTAGTACCCAGCAATATTCTTATCAACGAAAACACAAATGCACATTAATCCCTCTTCTGAGTCACTTCTTATGTGGTCAGTACTAGCAGATGTTCACAGGAAAGTCTATACTTTCACTTTATATGCATAATTTAAACCTCTCTGCATTCATACGAAGTACACTCTACTCTTTCCATTGTTATCTTGAAGCTGAGTCTTGCTGTGTTTTGAAGATAAAATTAATGTTGTGTTGTCTACACTGAGATTCAAAGCTAAGGTAGGTTTTCAAAATCATAGAAATATAGATTTGTAGAAAGCTTACGATGACAAAATTATTAACTCTTCCTCCCTCGAAAAGATACACCTTCATACGTTCTTAAATTTTAATGAAGAAAGCAAAAACATGGCAACATGACAAATTGATGCTGTTGCTTGATCTACAGCAAAATAAATATGAGAAAGTAACATTTTCTGTCTCATGCACTGCAGTGAATTAATATTATATTTTTAGTGGAAAAAATTGATGATGAACTTACAGGCTGTTCCATATGCCTGCCACTGTAATTTAGCATTCAGTAATAACTGCTTCAATTAGAATTCTGTTGAACAAAAGTACAGTCTGTGCAGTTGCAAACACTTTTCAACTCTCATATCAAATCTTACTACAGAGTTGCTCAGCTTGAATCCTAAAGGGATTGCTGGATGCCTACTGTGACAGTGTCTAACATCCTAGAATACATTTGCTCTATTGTTTCTAGTCCTCCAAAATATAGGTTGTCCTAATTAAAAGTAATATTACCTATATACAATCATACTTTTTGTTTTATGTGGAAGAATAGAGAAAAAAAATCATCCTACCTTTATACTTAATCCAAATCCTCCTACAGTCTGTCTTCTAATTGTTACTGTTCTTTCCTAGGGAAAAAAAAAAAAAAGAATCAAGCTTTGTTAGATTTAGTTTGTGCCATAACATCTATATTCATAATTCAATAAGTTGTTTCTGTGCTGTCATCCTACAGACTGCTACTGAACTGAACTTTAAAAACATACTTCAAACTAGATCCACTCCAGTGATTTGTTGTGTATAATGAATGCATTGCATTGTATTTAACCTAGGATAATTCAACACACTTCTCAGTCCTCAGTCTTACCATAAAGAAGTATTACTTGGGTGTAAAGACTTAAATATCTGTCACAGCATGATAGCTAACAATTACAAACATGCAAACAATTGTTGATCTTCAAAAATACAATTCAGAATTACATAGGAATTATATATTTCATTAGTAAACCACCAAGAATCCCCTACTCTACGACTGCAAACCTCACACAAACAATATAGTGAAACAGCTGTTCCAGAACTGTCAGAAGCATCACACATTTCACACACTAGAATTTTGGCTTAGGATCAGACCCCAGCTTTGATCAGCTCTTCTTCTTTTACTCAGAAGTTTAGAGAAAAAATGATAGCACTCATCTAACCATAGTTAATTCATCTAAACCTGAGCAAGGCAAGTTTTCTCCTGTAATCAGCAAAGAAAAATAAATACATTCAATTCAGGTGAGTCAAAGCAGGTGCCCAAGTTAGGTGATAATCACCTTCATCATCTATGTCCTCCATTGAGTATAGAGCCAGGATGTCAAATTTAACTTTGGAAATACAAATCTCTCCCTTTAGAGTTGCATAAGTATTTTGATGGTAGACACCACCTATATTTAACTAGAAAACTCGCTATCCGATCAAGTTTTTATTTGTAACTTGCATGACTTGCATGGGACTTTTTGTACGTGACACAAAAAAAACAAACGAAGCTTCATTTTCAGTGCCACCTTCAACCAAGTTGAACTGAATAAACCTCTTTTGCAAAGCAATATATTTTAATGTAAAATAATATTTTAAATATAATGATTAATAAAGGTTAGTACAAGATACTGCTGCTCCACTGACTTCAAATATCTGCTTAAAATAAAATCTAACTAAAAGTCTGTGGCAGCTGTAGATTTGTTTATTAATATTTTGCCTGGTTTCATTTTTTTCCTCTGTTTGCACAGGGTAGTATCCTGTGACTGAATTTGCAATGGTCTTGCAAATTCCAAAAGCAACTTCATCTCCAAGTTTACAAAATAAAATTGATACTGATGAAAAGCTACTTAGTTCAACAGCAAGACTACATAAAATGTCCCGTGAGCTTGTAATTCCATCATCATATTTGTTATCTACATTACACCAAACAGAGGGAAAGTTAGAGCTCCTAGGATCCTTAATGCACGATTCAGAGCAGTGTTTCAGAAGCTGCTGCCTGGAACAGAACAAAAGCAGTTATCATGTTATTGAAAAACTCAAAGCTGCTGCCAAGCTGTCAGCGTTTTCCATGCCTCTAACTCAGAAAACTCCTCATCCACACATATGTTCCTTGACTGAAAAGGAGAGCTAAGAGTTTTGCCAAGAAGATTCTTCCTCAGAGCTATGCAGTGAAATAGAAGCGATGTTTTTTAGGCTTTCATTAAAGAGGTACTAAAATTTCTCCTTAAAACCCATATAATCTTCTTGAGATCATGGACATCATCTTAAAAACTGAAGAATGACTGTGTAAGCACACAACAGGAAATAGTCAGAAAAGGAAAACACAGAATCCTATGTAATCGTTTCCCATTTACATTTAGCCTAGAGTTATTAACAGTTAAATCTTAGGGCACAGTAAAGATTCAAATATTTAGTTCTGACTGATATGTGGCATAAAAGAAAGTTCATAATTGCTTAAATGACTCTTAACAATTATGATGTATTAGTAATATTTTCAAGTTATTTATTCTGTATAATATAAACCAGTGATCCCATGTGATCTAATAACCTGTCTCTATGAAAGCGGTCAAATAACAGTTGAACAAAAGGATGAAGAAACTCCAAAACTCTTCATAAAACTGAGTTAACAGCGTGTCAAACTTCAATGTTCCATTACTCAACCTTTTTACTATGACATAAATACTACATTTTCAGTTTGGGATACTGGTGTGTCTGGTTATTCATCTCACAAGAGTAAAGGTATGAAGAAATAATTTGTCTAGGTCCAGACAGAAAACAAGATTTCTCTTTTCACAGTGGATGGAACAGACACCAAGGTACTATACATATGGAAGAACATGGAAAAAAAAGTTGAATGGGTGCAGAACAAAACAGTAGTTGGGAAAAGAGGAATAGACATGGAGAGGAACCTACAATAGCACAGTGACACGGGAAAAAAAGCAGGGAAAAAATGGATGAAAATGTTAGAATATGATTTTTAAAATGTAATAATGAGATATAAAGATATAATCAATACATTGTCAGCAACTTCATAGATCAACCTGTTAATGTCATACTATCCTCAAGGCCATGCTCTCATATATTTTATCAGCTATTAGTAATCTCACTCCATTTTGAAATAAGAAAATGTCATGAGAATTTTGTTACCATTGAATTATCATACATTTTCAAGAAGGGAGATTTTATATTCTCTTTTTGGTAATGCTTTGCTCTTTCTTATTGGCATTTCTTTGGATTCATTGACATGAGCAGTCAAACTACACTCATTCTGAGTGTAAAGGACACAGGACACAAGGCAGTCATATTTCCATTTCAAAATAGTGTCAACAAGGTTTGCTAGCAGACTTGCTCATCTGCTAACAACTTGTATTGTGTGGCATTCAAAGTTTGCTCCCTTATTTCAGTTCCTCACGCCACTGGAGAAGGTCAGCAGTAAGGGATGGCGGCAGAATGCCTGGTCAATCGGAAATCCCCCATCCTCTGCAGCCATGCTGGAGACTGAGGACAGCAAACGCGGCTATGTTGCGTAGAGTATTACTACTGACTGGAACGAGCGAGAACACTCAACCATTTGGTTGTTCTCACTTCAAAATGTTCCCAGTCCTACAGCATACACCTAAAAGCAGAAATATTCACCTAAATATCTACTTATAACAACTCTACTCCTAGGACTGATTTCTTTCGAAAGTACCACGTTTCTTAATATATAATTAAAAGAGGAAAAAAAAAACAC
>VZTO01006007.1:31988-42935 GCA_013400615.1 Syrrhaptes paradoxus | reverse complement strand
ATAATTAAAAGAGGAAAAAAAAACCACAAATCCAAAGTCAGCATGTATCTGAATATCTGAGGCTGGGTAACGAACACTCTCTGTAGTTCTGTGATAGCTGGAGTTTCCAGCCACTGCCTCACATCATACACTGCCATTGATCAATGCTTTGGGTTCTCCACAATGCTTTGGGTTCTCCAAGTGTTTTCTGGTTTGCAATATTTTTCTTTGCACAAAAATAAGCTGGCTTAGGTTGTCCCTAAATAATCACATTTACAACTGCCAGTTCTAGGTTGTCACTTAAAAGCTGTCCAGATTGGCAGGAGAAAAAAAAAAGTTACCACCATCTGATAGATATTTGACGAGTTCTGTGAAAAAACAGATTCACTCCACTGAATAGCTGACAGATACCAACATGAAAAAAAAAAAAAATCACCATTCTTACTGGTATCTTTGTGACAGTAACAAGAATAGAAAGTGCTTGAAAGGTGACCTATCTACTCATGTATTTGCAATTCTCTCCAGGACTGGGAGTTTCACTTTAGCATTGTTCATACTATTCAATCACACGTCAGAATCAAAATAGTAAACACATACAGAAATAAATACAATACAGAAAATAAACAAGCCCATATGTTTACTATTCTAAGCTTTTTGCTTTTTCTTCACTGATTTTTCTACTCATTAACATTATTAATGTTAATTGCATTGGGTTTACCTACACCAAAATATATGAAAAGAAAATGTTGAACTCTCAAAAAAGAATGATCCAATGTAACAGATTTAAAATTTACTCTCCAGAAGTCTCTAAAAAACTCTAAAAAGTGCAAGCAAGGGAAAATTTATATCTTCAATTGACTGCTCAGGGAAGTTAGGTGTATGTTTTGAATTTAAACTTATATTTAAAAATTAACAATACTTTTGTCATTTAAATAAAAAAGCCAAGAAAAATGTATTGTGCAAAGTTTATAAGTTAAAAAATTATCTCTAATGTAACATATTTTTGTAATACCACATGAGCTGTGTATAGAGTTATAAATCTTTCAACGCTCTTTATTTCTCAATAGCAAAAGGACAACTTTAAACGTGAGATATAATACGTTCTTATCTTTACAAGAAAAAGAACAATGATGGTGCAATTAATAATGCCAGAAATCAAGTCTGCCTGCAGTTCAACAATTCAAGTCAGTGTTACTTTCTGACCTTGGAAAAGGTGTTTATTGATGAAGGTTTTTTTTCTATCAAAAAAACCCAATTACAGTCCATAGGTTACATTCATATACACTTGTATCAACCTCAGTTGGGCAAATGCCATACTGGTTTGAGAGCTGTTGCTCCATAAATTCATAAAAATGTGCAAACACTTTTTATTAGTATTGAAATTATGAATTATCTTCACATCAATCTCCTCAAAAGACCCTTAATTTAAAAAAATGCTAAAATAAATGTTTTATTAAATAATGCACTAATACACAGCAGCATAGAATTACATAACTCAAAACAAATAAGAATTATCTGTATGTTATCTTTAGGTGAGTTAGCAGTATTTTGGAAGATCTATGACTCAATAGAACCTTTAAGAAAATCTTGTAAAAATGTAATCGTTCCTGGTAGCTGAATTTAGCAAATTGCCAGCTGCTCACAGTTTATTTTCAGTCTTTTAGAAAAACAGTAGCTGATTCAAATCATCCATCTCGTCAGATGGGAAGCTGATCTCACGTGCAACATACACTACATTGGAAAAATTTCTGAGTACAATTAGCAAACAAAATCTATTAAAGAAAAAAAGAAAAAAAACACAGCTCCCTAGACATATAAACTCCTTTTCATGATAAAATAATCTTTTTACTTGAATTTCAGATGTTCATGAAAGGTGATAGAAATTGTGAGGATTAATTCTAAAATTAAAAAAAATATTCTGGAATTGCAAAGATTAATTTTTTCCTAGGAATAAATTTATTGAAGGGTCATATTTCAGATCAGACATGCCATATCTTAGGCTATCCCCCCTCCCATCATAATTTTCAACAAGGTCAGTATTAGGTGATCCTTGTTAGTCCAGGCTATTGACCCATATGTCTAAAAAGACTGGGCGTTGCCTTATTGCACATTATCATCTGGAACATCATACAGAAAAGTTTTGTGAGTATTATTTCATGTAATTCAAGAAATACGTTTAAAAGGACATATAAAATAAAGATCATCTATAGTTCTGCCATCAATACTGATTAAGTTCTTACAAGGTTTAATTCAGCTGTATTCAGGGTATTTCTTTTCAGATGAAAGGACTAAAAATCCCAGCTGTTCTGTGCCACAATAAACAGTCATGGAAATTTATGACAACTATAATAATGAGAAAGTTGACTGTTGTCAATATAATAATTATGAAAAAATATTTTGTGAGGATCGAGTACTTTAGGGCAGAAAAATGTGTACCTGACCTAACAATCACCAGTCTTATCTTCCAGTTTTCCCATGGAGAGACTCATGGATATCTGCAGAACAGAAGCTATTCCAACTCAGGCATTCACTTCCCATAAAGCCTCTCTACAGGCAAGAATTTATTTTGGATTAGTAAAGACACTGCCTTCTAGACTTTGAGTTTCACAAAATGTGAGCTCACTTATGGTCATTTGCACTGGAGTTCAAATCTCCATCAGATATCCACTAGCAGCATAACGCAGTACCCACTATATTTCTATCTCTTGGAAAGCAAGTCTTCCCTGTTCCACACGTAAGAAAATCTCTGTAATACTTATTGATGCAACTGATAATCAAATTTATATCTAATCCATGATTGTTTGAAGGATCTTTGATGCTTTATGGAATTACACATTGCTGCAGGACCCTCACTAACGCTATCATTTTGTTCAGCCTCCTAAAGAAACAGATGCTTTCTTTTTTAATGTTGAACACTGTTTATGTTGCTTATAATCTTTTATGCATTTTGGTTTTTTCACTCCAAACTCTATACAATGAAAGAAAAAACAAGCTTCCTTTTCATCTCTTTAGTTTCAGGAAACTAGATCTCTCTTCCACCAGAAAGTAAGTGTTTGAAATTAAGAACTAGATCCTTATCACATGTACTCACATTAAGCAGCATCTCATTCCTAAGGAGCCATTGATTTAATTTAGATTATTTCACAGGATGCAGATCAGGGTGCTGCTGGAACGTTAAGTGCCTGTTTAAAGCCTGTCAGAGGAGCATGCAAATTGCTTCAGACCCAACAAACAGAGGAGATACTGTTATGAACTAGAAACAGTAAAAGCCGTTTGTTACTTAACAGTGCAGAAATGATTAAGTAAAACACTATAATTAATTGATTACTTATTAAAACAGATTATAAATAATTTTTACTGTAGCTACTTGTCTGTAAAATTTAACAGTGCTATTGCTCCTCTTCTAAAATTTTTATTTTTATTCTTTAGAGTTTATTCCATGAGGCATTCAATGTCAGTTGCTAATGAAAACACTTGCTCTTGCTCTGTAGAATGCACAAAAGAAAAACAGATGTGGTCAGTCATCTAGAATGACAGAAAGAACAAAACAAAATAAACCCAGCAAAGTAAAGAAAAACAAACAAACAAAAAAAAAACCTAATAAATCAGGAATNCAATATGCAAATAAAATCAGAGGAATGTAACCCGTGAAGCAAATCATCCACTGTTTTCTACAGTGCTGTGGAAAAATTAAAGAGGGAAAAATTGTAAGATAAAGCCTTTCCTGAAGATATTTAAATAAAAAGTTCAGCAGAAGCAACAGACATTACAGCACAATAATGAGGGTTGCATTTTTGCAACCTCTTAATAAATAATGTCAGAATGGGGTGGTGGACTAATGGTGCCACGGTGCATGTTGCTAATTGAACAACTATAGCCTGAGGTTGAAGTCATAATTTCTTCCTATGTGGGCTGCTAGATGTCCTGTATATTGAGGACCAGTACAGTCTGATGGGTAAAAGGCCTGCCTATATTCCATACAAAGCACACAGACACATATTACTAAATTGTTTTTGTACAGCACGAAACTGTCAAAAGATAATGTCAGATTTGTCATGCAAACAAAAATCTTTAAAATATCTCTAGAAAATACAATTACAGAATCTATAAAAATCTCTATAGAAATGAATAGTAAATAGTTTTTATTATTTTAGCCATCTTCTAGAAATAAAAAAAATAGCATTACAATAGTTCCAAAACCTACAGCGTTATTCTCTGTAACATTTTACAGATCTTCCAAAAGTTGTCTACAAAGCTCAGTAGCTTATGCACAAAATTCAATACGATGCTTAAACAACAAATCTGACACATCATGTGAAAACAGTAACACATAAATCACACTATTACACTATTCCAGCTCAAGTCCATCTTTATTAACATGACGTGCTGGTAAAACTATTCACCCTGGCAGCATGGACTGGCAGCATGCACAAAATCTGGTGTTGTACCACCATATGAAGCAATCAAAGCAACAGAGGACAGCAGATAATTCCTCTCCCAGCAAAGCCCTGCTGTAACAGTGGTCATCAATTGTCTTCTCAACTCCACAGATAACACTCAGACGTGTAAGTACATTGAGTTATCTGTATTCACTGCAAAAATCACTGCCTGTGTCATTCCTATCGCATTCAGTGGCTCCAATATCACAAGGTGAGTCCAGAGAAACAATACATAAGTCATGCATATTACTTATTATCTTATTCCTGCTTCTTCAATGAGCATTGTTAAGATTTACTCTCAAAAGACGATATAGCAAAATTTAGTATTAATANTTATCTGTATTCACTGCAAAAATCACTGCCTGTGTCATTCCTATCGCATTCAGTGGCTCCAATATCACAAGGTGAGTCCAGAGAAACAATACTGCAGTCATGCATATTACTTATTTATTCTTGCTTCTTCAATGAGCATTGTTAAGATTTACTCTCAAAAGATGACATAGCAAAATACATTTAGTGTTAACGATATAAAATGAAATATCAAATTGTAGAAGTGCACATTTAGGTGTATACATATGCTCACAGGTACACACACAGAGAATATTTTTGCTTTTGTATAAAGTACACATTAAAGAAAAAATAAAAACTACTTACACCAGAATAGAAAGGCTCACCAGACACACAGATCACATCCTGCTCCTGGATCATCAAAATATCTTTGGCTAAGTGCAGTTGCACTTTGAAAGGCTCCTGGTTACCATCCTGCAGCAAACAAATCCCTGTCTTTGTCTTCAAAGGAAGGAATAAAGAAAAAAGTGTTCTCAGTTAGCACTTTGCATGGCTAGAAGAGGTATTTTGAAAAAGAATAGCTAAGAGAATAGGTATAGTTACCATGAACAGGTCAACAAATATCCCAAACTATTAACAGTGATCACTGGAGTTATTTAGTGGCTCAGACTGCAAGAGAACAGTGGTTACAGTAGTAACTAGTGAAGGCAGATTTTTCAATAATAAAGCACTATTCTGCCCCTCATTTGTGAAACTTCTTCCAAATTGCTCCAGAGCAGCTATGCTTCTACATTCCATCCTTGAATTAAGTGATGACACCTCGCTTGGATATGAAATAAAAGCTGATGTTCCAGATATTACACCAATTTTGACACAGAAATACATACAGTAACACCTCCCAACCAGACAGGTGTAAGCAGTGACAGCCTACATGAACCTTTTGAGGGCTTTTCCTGATCTGTGAGCACTACACTGACTTGTGCTTTTATACCCCTTTTCAAATGAGGATGCTGAAGTTCAGAATAAGAGAAAAGAGATCAAAGAATGCAACTACCTCTAGTAATTTACTTCTTGCTCTAATTCTGTATTTTACAGATATAGCTATAGATCAGGAATTCTGTAGGATTCTTCAATATACAATAAGTGACTTTCCAACAACCTAACAGTGTCTTTGTGGCAGCACCTACTTGTGCTACTTTTCTGGGCATTATATGGAAGAGGCTTGAGCAGTGAAAAAGTCTGCACGTGTAAGCACCAACAGTACTTAATAATTTTTACCTCAAGGCTGTATTGAAAATAGTACTCTTCATATATGGACAAAAGTCACGTTGGTAGAGGATTTCTGGTGTGAGAAATTTGCTTACAAACAATCTAAAAATTGAGCCTTACAATATCTTAACCTATTTGCATAGATACAGATATACATGTATGTACACACGTGTCTCAAAAGAAAATTCTTATATAAAAACGTATTTAAAATTTTGGACTCATCAGTGTCAATAATAAAACTTCCATTTGTCTCCCTTTAGGTCAGATTTCAATTCACTGTCTGTAAGAAGTTGGCTTGAGAGGAGATCAAGGAAACAAACGTCTTGCTGTGAACTTTAACTGCCAGGGCTGACCTGGCTGAATCTGAGGGCTCTTCTTCAGACAAGACTTTAAAAGAGGATTTAGAAGCTCTCCCCGTAACGTGTTCCGATACCTTCCGTCCAGAGCATGGAGAGAACAAACACAAATGTGGAACTGACAGTAGGCAATTGGCAGAAGAAAAGTTTAAATTGCTCTCAAAGAGGCTTTAAAAGAGGTGGAAAGGTTGAGGACAACCTTTAAATAGATCTATATAATGTTCTCCACTGACACGCTGTTCTGTCACTTCTGGTCCATGCTCAACACTTAAACTTAGGAAATTGTTTTTTTCTGTTAGAGACCAGTAGCAAATCTGTATAACTCATTCATAACTCTGAAAGTGGCTCTGACATTGTTTTTATTCTTTTTAAAGGAAGTAAGAAGAAGAAGAAAATGAAGAGTTCCACACACTGAACTCACACTGGGGTCAGCGGAAGCTCTGGTCAGAAGACATCATACAACCTTGTTCTAATATTTAAGTGACTTTTTTTTTTTAAACAGGGTGAGATAAAAACTGATCGACATGCAGAGTCAAACCAAATAAATGGGTCACGAAAGGAGTTATGTTTTCAGTACCACTGAAAAATTCCCTCTCATACATAAAATCTTAGGACATTAAAATAAAGAGAATGTAAAATATTTAAATTCCNAGAAGAAAATGAAGAGTTCCACACACTGAACTCACACTGGGGTCAGCGGAAGCTCTGGTCAGAAGACATCATAGAACCTTGTTCTAATATTTAAGTGACTTTTTTTTTTTAAACAGGGTGAGATAAAAACTGATCGACATGCAGAGTCAAACCAAATAAATGGGTCACGAAAGGAGTTATGTTTTCAGTACCACTGAAAAATTCCCTCTCATACATAAAATCTTAGGACATTAAAATAAAGAGAATGTAAAATATTTAAATTCCCCTGGTCCTTTCCTTATAACTTCTGCTTTACAGACAAAGACAACTCATCTTTCCACAGAGCTGTGAAGTAAGCAGTAAGTGACACTGAAAGTTGAACAAAGCAGGCTGTAAATAACTGTGGCCAAATACAAGGGGCTAGCCTGCAAACATCTACTACTTATAAAATTCCTTTCTTCTGCAGAAAAGTTTGCAGATGTGCCTTTCCTCCTCCCTGGATAACTGGCAATGGAATAAATTCTGCCTCTGATACACTGATTACAGTAACTTTCCTTACTTGACTGCACATTTCTGATTTGGTCAATAACCCTCTCCAAAGAGTCTTTCTGCAAAACCTGAGGGGCTTCTTTGTGGGAATGAGAGGAACATCTACACAGCAGACACAATTAGCCATCAGAATAAAATTAAAATTCAAGTCAGTTTATAAATGCACGGGGGCTGAGCTTATTCAGCCTAAACAAAGCAACCAAGCTTGGGAACAGCAAAACATTTTGGCCCTTGGCAAGACTGACTGCACACATTCAAGGATCTTATTTACATCAGACACTTGCAAATGTAATGAACCACTTTACTGTTGTTGGGCTTTACGAAAGCTGGTTTATGATATAGTTCAAAATTAAATATTCAGTTATACTGCCTCCTTCCCTCTCTTACCTGAGAGCAGCATTAACAACCAGGTAAAGGAGAAGAATGCAGTTCAGTTTCATTAGATAAGCTCAAGAGAAGTCCCTGAGAACAAAGACTGGAATTTAATTATTTAATTATGTTTCTTTTTCATCTGCTGAAATTTCTTTTTTCTTCTCTCCTCCACCCCGTTCAAAGTATACAGCAAACTGAATCAAATAAAGATATGAGCTCCTGCAACCTTATCCAGAGATGGAACTTAGGGAAGACACCCTGTACACATGCTTTACTGTGCACATCAACATTTTTCATCCATGTGGCCCCAGTAAAATTATTCTGGTTGGAGGGAGGTCATCTGTCTAGCCTATTCCCCTGCCATCTCTTACATTTGAAGAGCTTAGATGGTGTGCATGTGTGTGCACGGATGAGGTTTGGGGGTTTGATGTTAGCTTTTGTTCCCATTACTAATTTTTACAAGATGCCATGAGAGGTGCTGAAATTTTCCCTTCAAGACGTTGACATTTCACTGGCGGAGGGCTCTGCCCTACCCCTGACTTACAGCAATAAACCAGCATACGGCATGTCAGCCAAGCTACTGCAACTGTCAGTGTGAGGTCTTGTAAGGCATCCTCTTGAAGCACAGTTCATCTGATAACAGTTTGTTAAGCCAATACACCATGACTGTATGGTTGAGCCAAAATCCCTAGGAACATTACCCTGCTTACATTTATACCATCCTGTTTCCTTCATCCCATTTACAGTCTGGCACCTGTTGTAAAGAGGGCAAGAAAGCTGAGTGAAGTTGAACGTGTTTATGAAGAGGATGAGGTAGGCTAAGAAACTGATAGGGAATCAATATACAGTGGTGAAAGAATGAGTTTCCATCTGGGAGAGAAGCCAGTGACAAAATCAGTGATGAAGGAGGACAGCGGTACCCAAGTGACAGACGCAGTGAATGCTGCACCTGCACAGTCCTGCCTCTGTCATCTCATTCTCCAGCCTTTTAAGCTGAGTTAGACAAGAACACTGATGTGGCAAGAGCTGATGTCCTTGGCAGGAGTTTAGACACTGCTTACTATTCCTGAACTAATATAACTGCAAGAGGGGATGAAAACCGATCCCTCTTTGCTTTGCCACACCACTCACTCTGGGTTGAACTTTCTGCTTCAGATCACTATCAAAGAACAGGATAGGCTGGCAGAGCCCGCAAGGCAGTCTGCCTCTGCAAAGAATATAGTCACACTCAGATCATTATTAGCAACAAGGTGATGAAAAAAGGCTGTTTAATAATCTTTTTCCATTATATCCTGCCTTACAGCACATTGTCCATATTGTCTGTGTATAGGATCTGGCCCTAATGTCTTTCCCAAAAGGAATTTTAAAATGTGTACATACCATAGAAAGCTTGGTGAAATATATATGGCTTTCACAAATATTTAAGAAATAATTTCAGAGGAAATACACATGAAAGCTACAGTTTAGCAGTAGAGTTTCCACAAAAACATATACCAAAATTAATACTATACGAGAAATGTCTTTAAAGTTACCTATTGATTTCAAAGTCAATATCCCGCAGGACTTCCTACAAACATATTTTTTTATTCTCTGGCTTAAATAAGGCTACTACCAGGTTTTCTGTTGAAATTTTTTTTTTTTACATTGTCTCTATTTTGTTTACCTTGTCATTTACGATAAGAAAGAAAAAATTCAAAACTTTTTCTGTTTTGTTCTGAAGGAGACTTAATCAGTATTTCAGGCAATCTGCAATACCATTCATTAGTTTTCAAGAGAGGATTATATATTTTTGTTCATACTATTTTATCTAATACTTTTGCCTTATGGTAATACAACAATTTGGATAGCTTTGCTTCTAGTTTCACAACAGCAGGAAGACTTCAACAGAGATTCCAGAACAGTTTAGTCCATGAACCAGTGGAAGAAAGGAAGAGAAAAAAAATCTCTCAACACATTTTCTATGCAAGGTGACCTGGATTTTTAGTTCCTGCTTTTGGCTGGTAAAATAAATTAAACCTCTGCAATTTAGTTTTAAGCCCTGAAATTTAATTTTACCATCAGCAATCTGATACCTGTAAGGAGACTGGGTCACAGAAACAGCCTTAAACATGTAGGTAGTTCAATTCAGATGAATATCTACACTTTTGGATGCTTATTCAAACTGAAGCTGACCTCTGAGCATTTGGAGATATGCCTGTGGCCTCCTTATAATGGCAAGTACAATAATAAAAGAGGAAATTGAATCAGGGGTATAAGGCAGTATCAGCACTGAATAGAAGAGGCAGAAATATGTGTCAGAACAACATAAAGGATGTTTCTTAAATGGTCCAGCTACTCATTCTGTGGGAGTGTTGCTAGTGTAAGTGAAAAGCTCTTGTATTGTCAAAAATTGGAATGCAGCCCAGATATACAGGGATGTGTTCAGCTTGTCATTTGGAGGCTGCTCTGTCAGGTAGCAACACTTTCCAGTCCTGCATGTGAATTTTACACTCCAACTTGAAAAAAACACAGGAAAATGTCGAATTTGGACTTAATTTTTTAATTTGATTTGCCAGGTCTGAGCATTTGGCTATGGCATCCTTCATAAGTGATTTTTTTGAAAGAATAAAGTCTTACAGAGAATTTCCTTGTTCCATGCAGTCTGATTAATTCAATATGTAAATTAGACATTTGGAAAATAAATATATATTTATATAAATATAGAAGGAAATATATATATGAGCTTCTTACTGAACCAAGATACTTTATTTTAGAGTAAAAACTTCAATTTTCTGACACTATAAGCAAAAATGTTTTGATGTCTGAAATGTTTATGAGCTTACTGGGATCAGATTATATCATCACAGTTGAGAGCAAAATATAAGATAACAGAAAACTGAAGGCTATTATTATCTTGCCTGACCAATCTGGTGGCCTTCTATGACGGAGTGATGGCATCGTTGAACAGATGTGATTTACCTGGACTTGTGCAAAGCCTTTGACATGGTCCCTCACCACATCCTTCTCTCTAAATTGGAGAGGTCCAGAGAAGCTGTGGATGCCCCATCCCTGGAGGGGTTCAAGGC
>VZTO01006007.1:0-31527 GCA_013400615.1 Syrrhaptes paradoxus | reverse complement strand
TATCTAAGGGGAAAATGTTCTAATGCATTAAAATAATCCCAAGTCTTCAATTTCATCAGAAGGGTACTCCCAATGCAGAAGACAGTATTATGTCAGAGACTAAGGTTATCTTCCAAGAGAGAGCATTCAGAATATAGAATAAGGTCAAATGAGTACAGGAGAGCATTTAAAGAACACAGCTACTCTATGATTTATGCTCTTGTAAAGTTCAGAAAGCTCAGAATAAAGGCTAAAAGAGGATCTGGATAGTCTTACGGCTTGGAAATTGTTGAATAAGTACAAGAACAACAGATACATTTGCTTACCAGTAAGGGAAAAGAACACAGAATCCAGAATAGTTAAATATGAAATGATGGAAAATTTCCCACATCTAGCAAGTGGAGAAGCCATGAGAAAAAAATAACTTTCCNGAGCATTCAGAATATAGAATAAGGTCAAATGAGTACAGGAGAGCATTTAAAGAACACAGCTACTCTGTGATTTATGCTCTTGTAAAGTTCAGAAAGCTCAGAATAAAGGCTAAAAGAGGATCTGGATAGTCTTATGGCTTGGAAATTGTTGAATAAGTACAAGAACCAGTAGAACAGATACATTTGCTTACCAGTAAGGGAAAAGAACACAGAATCCAGAATAGTTAAATATGAAACAATGGAAAATTTCCCACAACTAGCAAGTGGAGAAGCCATCAGAAAAATTAACTATAACTTTCTCATCATCAGATACCAGGTAGTTTCCCTTAGAAAAAATGTGTGTATGTGTAAGACCTCATCTTTTTGTAGTGCCATTTGAATTGCCTGGGACAGAAGGTATTTTCTTGCAGAGTAAAACCACTTTAAGAAGCCTTGAAAGGCAACACAGTGCACAGATAAGATGCTTAGGGAAGAAAATAATCATTAGGACCATAGGAATCATCTTGAGATTGACACCAAACTGTATCTATGTATAAATGTCTAAGCTCTCATTATAATCAATGGAGAACTTCTCATTATAGGCAATAAAGTGTGGAGAGTAATTCAGCTGATCAGCAGGTTTCAGGGACCTGAATTACCCACTGGGCTCCACTGACTGTGCTATTCAGATCTGCAGTAGGAACTTTAGGCATAAAGTGTAAGTGCAGGTACCTACAAGCAGACAGACCATTTCAGTGTCCAAAAGTCAAACCAAATCCCCCAGTAGACACTAGGAAAAACAAGGGATGCATCAAAGCATCAGTCCTATAAAAGAACTAAGGTTCCCTCAGAGACATGCAATGCACTAGAGCAGCAGTTATTTAGGATGAATAGAGTATGTCAGGGACACTATTATAAATGCGCTTTAGCCTCAGTGCATCTACGTGGAATATTTTGGTTTTGTGCTAATTGAAACTCAGTTCAAACCATTCACCCAGGACTGTGGGAAGAGTGTGTGTGTGTGTGTCTGTACCAGGACCTGGAAAGGGTTGATGCCTCAAGGGCTCATATGCCCAGCTGCCAGCAACTGCAAAGATTAGGATCTAGGGGCAGCTGATGGGCAGACTGAGTGTCTAAGCCCAGCTGCTGGAGACATCCACACTATACATATATATACATAAATTCTCATTAGTGGACCTCTATCCTGCTCAGCCAGAGAGGGGAGCAGGATGAGGTTGTTGGTGCTGTGTTTGTGTGACTGCTCTGTGTGTCTGCATGCGATCTGTGTGGCTGGTCCTGTACATAAGTATATACATGTCTATGGATACATGTAGCGTGTAAGTGTGCTCTGTGTGCATACGCCTATTGGGGACACATCTTCATCCTCTCTAGGGGTTGGACTCGGGGGCACAAAGCTGCAGCAGCCTCCCCCCTCTTGGGCTTTCAGATCCAGCTCAATATATTTTCCCTCAAACAAAAAACAAAGTAGATGATACTTTACAATAATAGTGCTGAGGTTTTAGTTAAAAATTACATTCTGTAAGCATGAGGCTACTGATAATTTATTTAGACATAGGCAGCTGATGAAAGCAGGTTCAAGTCTCTATCTGATTAACTTTGATTAGCTTGGGAGGAAAGATGTAGATCACAGTTTTCAGAATTTCTCAGAAGTGACACCACTGATTCTGCAGCATAAAGCTCATTTTACACAAAGCAGATAAATTGGAGTTGAATCCACCTCATTTAATTTGTTAATCTAAAAGCTAAAGGAGCTCTTTTAGGGTCTCCAAATTATGGAGCTTTTTTAGGATGGGAGAAGTCATCCTCTCCTTCCCTTGTCTATCATGGAAACTCCAACAAAGCAGCTGATTTTGAAAGAGCTAAATTTGATATCAATGCCCCCATTAGAAGCTAGATACAGAATGAATCAGATCCGTCAATGTACTTTCACTGTAAAGGCTGAGATAAGCCTCATGCCAGGTCATCCTTCTGTGGCTGCTCTTGTTGTTACTGCTTCTGAGCACAGAGTGAAGTTAATTGCCTTTACCTAATCTATACTGGCATACAGTTTAAATAATAACAAAAATCCTATGAAAATAATACATATCTGCCTCTTTTGCTCAGTACATTCAAAAAGATATTTTAAAAAGAAACAAAACCAAAACTCAAACCTCAAAACTAACAAGAATGCTTTCTTCCAGACAAACGACCTGGGATATGTTGCAATATAGCATTTAGACAGGGCATGGATCTTCTGAGGTGTTAAAGCCTGTTACATAGCATCCTGGAGAACCATCCCAGTATCCTTTTCCAAAGGCAAGTTTCACTTTAATATAAGTTTTTGACGCTACTATTCCTTTCCAAATGCTGTCATGATTTAGTCTGCTTATTTTCTCTTCCCCCCTAATTTATACCAATTGATGTTCAGGTCAAAACTGGTTTTAGCTGCATTTAGTTCTTGGTTCTATTGCTCTTCCCATCCCTTCACTTCTATGTTTTCATGGGATCATGGTCACACTTAAAAATACGGCTAGCTTCCTTGTTCCTAGTCGTAACTTCCTAAGCATTGTTTGGGATTCTCTATGTACAGGTAATTGTCATGACATTTTAAACATAATAATGTACTAACATCATTATGGCCTCTGGTGTAAACAGTTCTCCCTAAAGCTGTGAAAATGCATTAAAACCATTCCTACACAACCGTTGAGTAAATATGATGCCCCTTCTAACATCTACAAATACATCTCCTCTATTTTCCTTAAGGTGGTATGCACACAGAAAGCAAAGCACTTCCCCCATCTCTAGGGGAGGGGGACTGAAGTACTTTGCATGGACATTATGAAGCTATATGTATTTTAAATTAAAATAACTTCCTTAACTCATCAAATGGGGAACGGAATTGATTTTCACTTTGGTCATTTTCACAGCTTCCCCTCTCTCCCCACTCTTTTACGCTGAACAGCACCAGAGGGATTTCTGGCTCCATTGATGTTTTTTTTTCCATGTGCAGGCTTTCAGATATAAACACTTCACTAGGAGCAAAGCTTGCACAAAACACAGCTCCCTGCACCTACATTGTGCCTAAAGAGGTAAATTGGAACGGACAGAGGTGCGGGCTAGTGATGAATACAGCTGGGCAAATTCTTTCATCTTCTGCTGCAAAATCTGTCTGCCACCATAAAGCCACCAGCTGAATAACTTATATCTGATTATATAATTCCTCCCAGTTCTGAAAAAAGGTAAAAAAAGGGATTTTGCATATAAAAAGGATTAAAAGTTCATTGATTTTGATTCCACTGCTGTTTGAAAAGAAAAATATCTGATCTTACCTCTTCACAGGCGGTCCTGAAATCCATGTGCTATGACACAGCAAGTGATATTTGTCTAAAATGGAGAGAAAGATTTCATTAGCATGAAAAAGATGTTGCAAAACATAAAAGTTATCTGTCTGAGCTGAGGAATCGCACTTCTCTTTGTTAGGTCTAGTTATAGTCATTGCTTAAAAAAAGAAAGTATCAAAGCTGCAACAGGATTAGGAAGCGTAAATGTTATAAATTGTTCCTCATTCTTTTAAAGTACACAACTCAGTTTAATGTAATATAATCAAATGAATGCTTATGTTTTCACAACTTCCTCCCTCCCATGGGGCATTCAAACTTATTTGTCTTATTGCAAGTGTGAAGATTTTGGTTGGGTTTTTTCCTTTTTTTTTTTTTCCTTTCCCAAGGTAAGAGTATACTGGAAAGTAATCGTTCAGATGGAGACAACCAAGTGCCAGTTTTCAGAATGCCCTCTGTCTTCAAAAGACCGGGTATTTCTTTTCTTGTTTCACTAATTAAAAACCATCATGGGTCAAAATGAGTCTCACATTTTATTACCATACGTAATCTCTCCAAGGAAGTCAGTGTCATTTAACAGTGTGCCTACTTTGCAGTTTATGAGTTAAAAACCTCAAATGTTAGAAAAGTCAGGAAAATGTACGAGTGCTGTCAAAATGTCACACCAAATCCTGTGATTATAACTTTGCCTGGCCTTTACCTAAATACCTAAAGTGTATTTATCCCAGAGCACACTTATGCATTCATTTATTTATGAGACAGAACCAGTGGAACAGGCTGTTATCAGAGGGTAATAGCAGTGTCCTGCTGCTGGTCCTGCAATAGAAATACTCATGAATCAGCCAATAACACCTCTAGGAAACCCTTCCTGGGCAAAACAGTCATTTNGATTATATAATTCCTCCCAGTTCTGAAAAAAAGGTAAAAAAGGATTTTTGCATATAAAAAGGATAAAAAGTTCATTGATTTTGATTCCACTGCTGTTTGAAAAGAAAAATATCTGATCTTACCTCTTCACAGGCGGTCCTGAAATCCATGTGCTATGACACAGCAAGTGATATTTGTCTAAAATGGAGAGAAAGATTTCATTAGCATGAAAAAGATGTTGCAAAACATAAAAGTTATCTGTCTGAGCTGAGGAATCGCACTTCTCTTTGTTAGGTCTAGTTATAGTCATTGCTTAAAAAAAAGAAAGTATCAAAGCTGCAACAGGATTAGGAAATGTAAATGTTATAAATTGTTCCTCATTCTTTTAAAGTACACAACTCAGTTTAATTTAATATAATCAAATGAATGCTTATGTTTTCACAACTTCCTCCCTCCCATGGGGCATTCAAACTTATTTTTCTTATTGCTAGTGTGAAGATTTTGGTTGGGTTCACTTATGCATTCATTTATTTATGGGACAGAACCAGTGGAACAGGCTGCTATCAGAGGGTAATAGCAGTGTCCTGCTGCTGGTCCTGCAATAGAAATACTCATGTGTCAGCCAATAACATCTCTAGGAAACCCTTCCTGGGCAAAACAGTCATTTCATTCAATAGCTGGAGAAACAAAACCTGTAACAAAATCCTCTCCATCAAGCATTTTATTACTATTCTGAAGTAATTATGTGCTTACAATTATTTGTATAAATATAATACTCAAAGCTCCAACACAAAACTTGTCCCATTAGCGTAAGTTTACAATAAAGTTAAAACACTACACCTCATGTAATACAAAAATGTAAGTGTCCTAATAATAATAATAATAATAATAATAAAACCTCTTAATCTCTTAATGAAGTCTCTTAATTGGTTTTGCTGCCCTGGATGCAGTCTCATTAAACCCAAGCACACACGCACAGATGAGGTTAATGTTCTGCATTTACTGAGCTCTGCCTTGTCCACAGCCTGTGCTCTAGACTCATTTCAAGCAGACCTAGCCTAGGTTGGCTGGGCTACAATGCAGGAATTTAAAAGGGTCCCACAGTCATTCCTTCTTTATCAGCTTTACAAGTGCACCAAGACCCAACAAAGAACTATATCTACAATTCTGCTCTCAAAGTGCTCATAAAAAACAAGTTCACTATTACAATCTTGAAGACTTTTCTCTCCAGTGGGGCAGGCACTGTGCAATGCAGTACGTTTCCTTGTAATTTTTATGAACTCTCTTTCCAGGTGCTGAGTAAGCTGAAGTGGGAAAGAGGCTTTACTCACTTTAGTATTCAGAGGATTTCTCAGCCTTCTGGAACTATAAAGGTATATCTCTTTAAAATATAAACTGAAGTATTGCACAGTGTTCTTCTCTCTTGGGCCCTGATTATGTCAGGTCAGTAATTCCTACTGCAGTCAAAAGTGTATTCACTTCTGTTATGTTCTGCCTTTATTAATAAAAGTTTGGATTTGCTCAACTTTGGTTCCCCAGTCAATGAGAGCAACTCTTGCTCTTTTTAAGCAACTCCTTGATCTAAATCCTATCTTATCCAGGGCATTTCCACAACTCAGTATTACACCATTTTATTTTTGTTGTTTTTAGGTATTATGCATTTATTTACTAATTTCAGAAATATTTGTATTACCCCACAGAACAGCCAAGAACAACTGGGCTTCGCAGCAGCACAGCTGATTGTATATACAGCTCATGATCCAAAATAACTTCCAATTCTGCTCAGGTAATAATTGAGCACACATGAAGCTTCACATGAATATCAAATTATTTATTGAAAAACCCTTTAAACACCTTTTTAGAAACCTTTTTTTAATAAACCCTTTAAAAAACCCAAACATCTTAAACACCACTGCCATTAACGGTAGTACGCTTCAAATTATTTTTGAAAGGCAGGAGCCATAGTTCTCTGTTCTATGTCTTGAGGGCTGTCATGGCAAACAGAGCCCTTGGACTTCAGAGAAATGGTCCTCACACCACGAATATTGCCTGCCACTGCCTGTTGATACTTGATGAATCTATCTGCCGGTCACCTTGGTGATACTTCATTTCCCCGTACATGCTAAATTACAAATAGGTAAAATAAAATATACAATAAAAACTCTCCTGATGTCCATCTCCTACCAAAATAACTTCTCTGGTTCCCACAGAACACAGAGTTTCCTCTGGGAAAGCTGGTGAGAGGTAATTTTTCATGATCTGTGACAAAAGCTTTTACTATTAAAATATTGTCTAACATGTAAACCTGGAACTACATAATTCTCAACATAAAATCATACCCATTGCAATGAGTGTACCTGCTCCTCTGTCATTCAACAACTCAGTTACTAATCCTTGCAATATAGCTGTCAATGTTTCTGGATCCCTCTGTTTCCTACCCATTCTCTTTGCAGCTTCACACACAGAATTTAAGCCCATTATCAGTGTTATTTTTCTGACTATCAGCAATTTTATAACACTTGATATTTTTTAAACCGCACAGAGAAGGTTTGATTACAAATTGCAGTTCCTCATAAATCAGCTCAGAAATGTCATTGTTTCCAACATCTACACCCTGAATACACTCTAGATGATTAAATTACAGGAATACCTATCACACATCATGTAGAAATGTTATGATCTTATGCTGATAAAATGCCCCAATGATTAGTATTTGTCTCCTCCTGTAATACATGAAAAAAAAGGCAGAAAGCATAAACCCAAGTAATTTTAATAAAAAATTTGTAAAATGATAAACTACGAAACCCACTGCTGACAGGTATCCTCAGTCAGCAGCTGGCTAACCTCCGCAGCTCCTTTATTTCCAAATCACAGCCACTTCCACCTGAGCACCTTTCCAGCTCTCCTAGGAGCTTCCTTCCATCTCACCTGGATAGTACACTGGTTACCAGCCCACAGCCCCCTTCAACCTTGATATTTGATTTTTTTTTTTTTTGGTCCCTCTCCACTCTTAGGTTGCTTTGGGACAAATGGTGCTCCCGCAGGTGAGAAAGGCTTTGAAGGGAGGAGGTGCAGAGGAAGCAGCGACAGTGTCAGGTCAGAGCAGGGTGTGCAAGCACATGGGGAGGCAGGAGCAGTGGGCATCACTCAAAGAGACAGAATGGCTCCAACACCAGCAGGGCTTCCTCTGAAAGGGATGGGAACCACTGCAATCAAAGATATGCAAACAATTGAGCTTTGAAAAGTTACTTTCCCTCCTTTCGACTTGATTTGCAACCTGCACTTTCTTCACAACGGAGTTACCAAACTTATTTTGCTCATCCCTGCCCATAGAGGTAAAGGAAGTAACCATGACAGACAGGTTGGGAACAGAATTGGACACCCCCTTGATAGAACAAGCAGTTATTCAATATTGAAGAAACATTTACTGAGCAGTACTATTACAGCATTTGTGTTCTAAAGGGAAATCAACGGCTAAACCATAATGGTAAAGTTGAAGGCTACGGCAGCCCTCAGAGACAAAGCTTCATTTGCAATAATGCACTGAGCACTTGAGCTATTCTTAAAATAAAACAGGTCAGTGGTACAATAGATGTATTTTCACAAAGTACTTCCAGGACTGAATACTCCAGTATATAAGATGGAAATACACTATACTCCAGAAAATAAGATAGCAAAAAAAAAAAGAAAATTTCATGTGCACACAACAGTAATAAGAGACACTTCGTAAAGTGTTGGCAATACGAGAAGCCAAATAAAATCCTACTGAAGCAATCCTACTGAGGATAAGTCACAAGAATTTCTTACTGTCTGAGATCTGTCTGAATTGCTCCCTGGGAAACAGACTAAAACCATATTTCAAAGGCACAAATATCGGATCTGCAACTAATTGTGACAGTAGTTTACTACTAAACTCCATGATTGCCTTTTCGAGTCCTTCTCCTGCCTCCATTCTTACCACCTTTTGTGTTTTACATTTTGGAGATATATGAAGGGAATCACATATGTTATTTTTGTGTGTCTTAGAAAATTAAACATACACATTTGTAACCCTGCAGGGGATTTATTTTTTTTTAGTAATAATTAAAAAAATAACCCAAAGCCATCTCTATTGTAAATAGGGAAAGAAGGCTTAGAAATTATCCTTGCATGTAGCATAGCTGGTTCTTTGTGCTTTAGGACAAAGAAAAATATTTTTGGGGAAAAAAAAGAGGCATTACTTTAAATGCATATTCAATGAAGGTATATTAATTCCATCCAGCTTGCCACAAGCTGTTTAGTACTG
Source organism: Syrrhaptes paradoxus (assembly GCA_013400615.1). NCBI lineage: Eukaryota > Metazoa > Chordata > Aves > Pterocliformes > Pteroclidae > Syrrhaptes > Syrrhaptes paradoxus. The sequence goes on along the minus strand of VZTO01006007.1, from coordinate 22,648 downwards.
GAAGAGTGGTCAGAGGCACGCAGACAGCACAGTAAATCAAAAGAGTAGTTTAGTAACCACAGACCAATAAGACCCTATTCAGTTACTGGTTTCCAGTGCACACGAATTATATTTTGTTTGAACAGTGAGTTACTTATGCTCGGTTAAAAAGTGATTTTTAATAATTTAGAAGAGTAACACATTGGACTCATCCAGTGAAAAATTTCTTAGCTGGGAACAGATAGTCTCTAGATCCAAACACAGTCTCATACTTCCCTCATAGAGCTCAGTACATGAAGGGGGATCTATGTACCCCTTGCACAGAATTACAGCTTTAATAAATTAAATTGAAAGATGCTCAGAAAGCTGCAGGCCCCTAAGCTGCACGTACTTCAATCCACCTGATAGTTCAAGAACCGAGATGAACTCTGAACTCAGCAAAGCTATGCACTTCTTTGGCAGTGAGGAAATCCATCACCTGACAAAGCTTTTCAACAAAACATCCAGCTCCTAGCAAAGCTCATGCTTCAGAAGAATTGAAACTGGCAATTAGTAGCTCAGAAGGTTTTTAATGTTTAATTCATTTTGCCTTGGTTAAAACAAGAATACTATTTAACTGTCAGTCATAATTTATTATTTTAGATACAAGCATTTGTAATCAGAAAGCTCAATTAAGGATTCACTGTATAAACATCATTTTTTTCAAGAATCAGTGAGCCACAAGGCACCATTAACTGACTGAATGTATCTTGGGCTGCTGTTTGTTTATCCAGTACTGTTTGCACTAACAATTATCTAGTGATCCTCAGAACAAACACCCACAAAATAAAAGTAGCCCAGTCTGTTCTGGCTTGGCAAAAGCAAACTGATGGAAATGGAAAAATAATAATAAAAAAAAATGCAACATGCAATCTTTCAGAGGGAAAAAAACAGTGTTACAGGAGAATCACCTGAAAATGGTGAGGTTCAATGCCAGCGGGCTGCTACTGCATGTCTTTATGTTCTATAGCTAACTGGAATAGGAAAGTTTGGCTTTGGGTTAAAGCCTGGAATGTTGCTAGGAAAAAAAAAAACCACAAATCTGTGTCTGGTCTCTTGCTTCTCTAGTGTTGCCTTTTAGTGATTCACTAGAAGTATCATACCGAATCATAGAATCACAGAATAGTTTGGGTTGGAAAGGACCTTAAAGATCATCCAGTTCCAACCCCCTGCCAAGGGCAGGGACACCCTCCACTAGCCCAGGTTGCCCAAAGCCTCATCCAGCCTGGCCTTGAACCCCTCCAGGGATGGGGCATCCACAGCTGCTCTGGGCAACCTGTTCCAGTGTCTCACCATCGTCTCAGTGAAAAAAAATCCTCCTAATATCTAATCTAAATTTACCCTCTTTCAGCTTAAAGCCATCACCCCCATCCTCTCACTCCACTCCCTGATAGAGTCCCTCCCCATCTCTCCTGTAGGCTCCCTGTAAGTACTGGAAGGCTGCTATAGGGTCTTCCCAGAGCCTTCCCTTCTCCAGGCTGAGTGTTTGAACATAATCACATACTTAATTTCAAATAGAGGTAGTACATATGTCAGAGCCCAAGCAGGGATTAAATGTCTCTTTATTTTCAACTGCTCTGGAGGCTGCATGAACTGTTTCATGATTTAGATCATTTCTCAGTTTTGCCTAAATAACAGTGCCTTGTGTCAAAGATGAACAGAATTTCTTCTCTGACTATCTGACACTGCAGTCTGTTTTCTCTCTCTCCATTATCTCTCAACACAGAATTTCCTTTATAGAACAGATTCTGGCACTCCTCTGCCAAGGCAATTGTTTCCCAGTGAAATATAAATTTCATGCTTCTGGCATTATGCCTAAAGCTAATAGTTTGGAGTGTGACTTTTCACATCATATTGCGTCTTTTGATTTCACGTAAGTGAAAAAAAAAAAAAAAAAAACCCAAAAAAACCACCCCCAAAAAAATCAAAACATTGTACCAATCTCCTGAAGGAGGTAAGGAAATACATTAATCGTTCTCAGGAGATTTTAATTTGCAAGGTCCATGGGAATTGCTTGGATACTAAAGTAAGCTAAAGACAGGAATGCTTTGGCTTCTCCAAACACTGAGCATGCTTTTCCAAATTAATGAGCAGGTAAGATAATACTTGATGACAAGGCTACAGTCAAATGTCAGTTTTGTCTTTGCCTTGCCCCCAATTTAGGACATTTATTCAAAAGCTAATATAATAAAACACACATTTAGTCCTGTGAGATCAACAGAAAGTAGACTTCAGAATCACGCGGTAATAACTCCATTTATATATATTTAAATAACCTTAAAAGTTTGTGAAATTTTCCTATGTGAGCAAAACAAATTGGATGGATACAAACTAAGACAAACTGATTCACAGATAGGGAAGTGTAAAAAATCAGTATGACCTCAAATGGAAATAAGCGTACAAAATATTTTTGAGTTTTATATATCTAGAGACAAAGCAAATACAGCATACATAAGAGAGTGGCAAAATACACTTACTGAAATTGTTTGGGCTAAATATATTTCTTTAAGAACTGAATTCTGGTTTCAGAAAAACTCGGTCACAAAATCCCCGCTAATCCTAGTTCTGCCATTTCAGATTCATACTAAGAAACCATGACTGCAATACCAGCACATACTTTATATTTCATTATATTTATATTTCTTTATATTTACAGCCCTATTGACTTATTAAAAAATTGTTTAAAATTAACTTCTGTTGATATTCTAGCTTTACATGTTATTTGGGCAGTGATTGGGGTGTGTGTATTATAGGATATTTCTATAAAAGCATTTACAATTTCAGCAAAAAAATATGGAAGAAACCCAACCAAATGCATTGAATATAATGGAATACAATTAATAAAAAAAACAGAATTCTTAGAAGGTCTCAACCTTTCATGAATTCTTTTAATGCCTGTATCCACTTCTCATTATACCTGTATATACGCACACGTGTCAGATATAAAGTTAATTGCAGAAAGTCCTAATGGAAAAAGAATAATTCACAGTGAAATTTGAAAAATCTGTATTTCCCCCAATGATTCATTGTAAAAATCCTGCTTAAAAAAAATCAAAATAATCATGTGCAATTAAAAGTGAAAATTAAAACCAGATTAAATGAAGAAAGGCCATGATACCAGGCTTAGTACAGAAGACAATAATTGAAGCAAATGAATATGACTATGTTTTCCTTCCAGTTTACAAGTGTACAAAGTAGCACATATTTCAATTTTTTTAATTGACTGAAATGTTTACCATATACCAAGGAAAATGCAAACTGGGATTTCTCCACACATATGACACCATACATGTGCTACAGGTTGAATGATAAACCCTAGCACATCCTCATAGAGCTTGAACAAGATAAGCATAACTAAGAGAAACGACAATCTAATCTCAGAAGTTTCATTACCTTCAATTAAAACAAAATGACAGGTCATTTTACATTACCCCAGGACAAAAAAAAAATCAAGTTTCATTTGAAACTTCATAACCAAAACAATATTTGATTGTGACCTTTCCTCATTTTGATGGGATTGAAATTAGTCGAGTAAGGTCAAAGCATTTTCATTCTATTTTATAATTTGCTTTTATGAAATAATTCACATTATTAAAAATAATATTCCTATTCTACATTCAAAAAATCAAAACACTGTCTGTCGTATTTTAAATTACCAGGTTATATATCACAACGTAATAAATTTGTAACTGGTCTGAGATAGAGCAGCGGCAGTGTTTTAACATGTTTTCCTGGTACCTCCATAGGTGTGAACACAACTCTTGTTCTGCATTTGTAGCAGAAGTTCCTAACTGGTTCAGGTAGAATTGGATATCTTGCTGGAATGGGGTGTCAAATGCAGCAATGAAAGAATTTCTCAGTCCCACCTAGATGGCAACAAAAATCACAACAGCCCAATGAAAAAACTGGCATCATTTAACTTTCAGCGTTGATTTTCACATTGGTATTTGAACTGGATTGGAGCTTGCTTTCTACTTAGTAATTACCATAGTTGTTGTTTTTGCAACTGCTAGTTAGTTTTCTCACTTATAGCTTGGAAATGGAATTGGGCTATCAGGAGTAAAAAGGTTTGGGGAACATGCCTGGAAGCTGCCTAGGAAGATGGGCAGAGAGGAAGCTCGAGAAGCTGTGAGATAAGGCTGAGCCAGTGAAAGCTGGCAGAACAGAATAAACCAGGTACGCTTATTTTCATTAAATCAACACGCTTTGCTGAGACATGGAATTTAAATGACCAAACTCTGGTATCTGAATTACATAAGTATAATACCAGAGAACAGGACAAATTGGAGATTATGCAGCAAGACCCCAGGATTTGTATTTAAAGTGGGCTAAGGATTCTCTGCATTGTACTGAAGCTTATGTATCAGGTTATTGATCCTTGAATGTCACTAATGTTTCATAGCCTTTTTTCTTCTTCCTTGTCTGAAGTATTTTTCCATAAATAGCCAAGTTATTCACAAAAAATGCAAGGAATAATTGGAAAAAATGACTGATTTGAATTAATATGACGAAGTGACCATTTGACAGCTTTAAACTGAAGCCTGAACTGCAACTCAGCTTCTACTACCAGGTCCTGTAACCAACAGGGACCTTCCCGTCTAAGAATTCACACACTCCCAGTGGTCACCATTAAAAACGATGGATTTGTTTGTCATCTCTGGGACAGCATAACCATGGCTTAGCGAGTGCCCAAGGCTTATTGCAGTTGCTGCTGCAGTGTTGCCTTATCTGCAAAGCCGCTTATAAAGACTACCATTAAACATGAATTTTCCTCAGGTTAAGTAAAAAAAAAAGTAAACTATTTCAAATAGTTGCTGGTGAAGGAAGATGGAATAATAATGTGCATGAACTGGGAAACTCTAGCCATCGGAGATATTATGGTCATGGTTTGCATAGTCTTCACCACGTTTCTCTTTTTTTCAGAGCACACATAGAAGAATTCAATACTTATGGAAAACAAACACCAACAACTCAGCTCACAATTAATCAACATAATTAGATCTTCCACTTGAGTTTTTATATGATTGCGGCAAAAGCCTTTTTAACTCCTCTGGAATGCAGAAAACAGGAATTTATAACAGTACTGTTGTAATATCATCAAGTCAAGTTTATTTATTGTCAAATTGTTCCTGCAGTAGTACATTGTCAAAATGTATAAAAAGAGAACTTGAGATATGCAAATTATGCCACACAGGAAAACATAGCACTTAAAGTACTGTAAAATTAAAGTAAACAAAGTTAAGTAGCCAGTGAGAAACACTTCAAGCTAATCAGAAAATATCCCCCTGAGAGCAGCACCCCGACAGGAAATCTTTCTGTACAGGACTGGATTGGACTGGGATGGTGAAATGGTCATCCCAGCTGTCCATACAGCCTCTCCCGAATGTGTCAATCCTGCCATAGGGGTATAGCAGTAAAGTGGCAAAGAAACACCAACTACAGCCTGCTCCACTCGTAAAAACGGAGGCGGATTCAAACACTGGCTAGTGGTGGAACAAGGTGCTGGTGCAGGAACCCTGAGCTGCCACACACTGACCTGTACAGGGCAGACGGGGGTGGACAGCTATCGGTGCCATCACTATTTAATCAGTCACCTCATGGGAATTACTCATTTTGGTTATCTCATTTTCTACCTAACCGACTACTGCTCAGTTTAGATTTTACTTAACGTGCTCTTGAGCTCACTGACAGCCAGGATGCCGAAAATTGAAAGGCGTAAGGAATTTTGTCTGTAAAGTCTTGGACACACTTATGATGCAATCTAATTACAATATGGGTGGGACTAATATCAGTAACTCCTTCCGTGATTGTCTTTCACACTCCACTAAATGTAGATGAGAGCCATCAAATGTAGATGAGAGAAGCTGTTGAACTGTACAGCCAAGCAGACTGGAAGATGTTGAAGTCATGGTGAAAAAGTGTTACCACGAATAGAATGAGAAGAACGTGGAAGGGAATCTGAAACTTGGTAGGTCAACAGAAAGGTGTTAGGGTGAGCCAGACTGAGGGATCTTCTGGGCCATGGGCAAACTGAGAGATGAGGAAGAAGGAGACAGCTTTGAGGAGAGTGAAAATGAAGGTATGCAACCACCACACAGCACTTGTCTCCAGGGAAATGGTATCCAAAAATCAGATCAAAATTCCACAGGCATGGTAGTGTTACACCTGCTTTACTGCACAGAATACTAAAATTAAGCAATGCCAGCAAATTTATTGTATATATTATTAAAGTATTAGTAAGGAACCCTGTATGGATTTAGTCCATGCCAACTTAATACTCCCCAAAAGAACAGGCTACGTGATTCAGGAGTTAGTGTAAGGATCATTCTCAGCAGGCAATTTTCTCACAGCCACTGTACTTTGCAGGACAAGGCAATTAAATACCATGGACGTAGTCTGTCTTATGCAACTGCTTTCTCTCAATGCCAGAAGCCAGTTTCATTGACAATGATAAAGTAGGAGCTTCATATTTTGAAAACTCACAAAAAGTGACAGAACATTGCAGGTGCTAGTATGCTAGCTCAAATGACAGCTCTAAAGCTTCCAAATTTACCCATGAGAGCACCAGAAGATACCTCATCCTGAGTTACTTTTTCCGTGAAGTTTCTTTTAAAATGGGTTCCAGTGGAAAAAGTAGATTGTGATTGTGTTTGTGTTAGTTATAGTGTATTCATGAAAATATGACATATTGCATAGCTATGCTTAATTCAAGTATTTTTGAACTTTTAACTTACCTGAAAGATTTTAAACATAAGTCTTGAAAACAAACGGGACTCGTTTCAAAAATTCAATCGATGTCTCCAAAACTCACAGGTACAGTAGGTGTACATCTATATTGGTACGCTAAACAGCAACAAAGGACTTCAGCACTTCAGGTACAGCCACTGAAGCAAAGCAGGAGTTTTGTTCTTTCTTTTTACTTCCCAAGACTCTCAGTCAAAAGAGTAGGGGAGAGGACAGAGTTCAGGTTACAATTCCTTTACTCACTTTCAAATCTATTTCAGGGAAGAGAAAGGTTATAGTTTAAAGTGTCCACCTCCTCACCCTGTGGGGATATGGAACTATAGGGAGGTTCAGAGTGCTCTTTCAACATACTTTTCCCCCAAGGTAAAGTAGGAAAGAAAATTCTCCAAACTATCCACAAAGTGTGCGTGTTAATAAATGTAACACAGTGCCAGTCCAAGAAGACAAACGAAGGAGGAAAAAGCATTAATAACAGGGGAGAGAAAAACATGGAAGAAGAGGGAAGAGATTGCTGATAAGAAGAAGGGTGAGGATAGAAAAAGATGCGAAAGAGTGGAAGATGGAAACATTTTTTAAAAAATTTGCATTTCCCCATTCCATATTATTTTTGAAAACAGTTCTTATACGAAAGGCAGCTTGGTCAAATCCATAAATTTAGTTATATTTTCATCAACAGTATTCCATATTCTAACTATGACTGGTAAGCTGAAGGGAAAGTATTTTAGGTGTATGAAAAAACCTAACTTCTTTACATTTTGTTGGGTTTTTTCCTCCCTCTACCTTCAGCAAACCTGGGAAACGAAAGATTAAACTTGGAGAAGGAGAAGTAATGTAAATCTTAGGGACAAGCTGACTATAAACAGTAGAAGAAAGTGTCAGAGATGCATCAAGAGAGACATTCCTTACACCTTCAGTCACATGGCTATGATAACTGTGCTGTATTTTAATATCTTTTCACAAGATTACCAGAACTATCACAGTGTATTGCTCGTGACACGCCTACTGAAAACAAATTATGTAAGTGCAGTTTTGGGTGCCACCTGAACCACGACTGCTTAAAAGCACTCTTTATCATTTTAGAAATATTCAAGTGAACAAGACACATACATAGAGAACAAGCTCTGTACAGAAGTCCAGTGACACACTGAATTAAGGAAATTAAGTCAATGGTAGCATAACACACTGATGAAAAATGAATATGGGTGTTGTGGGGCTGTACGGCATGTTTCAGAATCTGGGATTTGGCAAGCCTGCCACAAAGGGATGATTAAGGCAGGACAAGGCAGCAGAAGAAAATACACTACTATTTTTAGAAATTTTTGATGTCCACATAGCCCAGGGAAAAGACAGGGCTCTTACTTTCAGTGTAAGTGACAGTAATGCCATCAGGGTAAGCTACAAGGACATAGTGAGAGTAAACGGCAGACAAGTTAAATGAGGGACACATACAAGACAATGTGAAATGATGGCTTAGCAGAAGTTCTGTAACTTAATCTCAAGGAGTCTGCTGCCCAGAGTACCCAAAATGTAAGTTGACAGTTAATAAACATGCCAAAGTGCAAAGTTAGTCCAGGAAATCCTGTTATCAAGCAGCTTTATCTGAGCTTGAAAACATCTAAGAAAAAAACTATTTGTGAAGTATAAATACTGACATTAAGTGGGAATCCTTTGTCATGGTTCTAGCTTCAGAAATGTTGTTCTAGACTTGCGTCTGTGATACTTGATCGTATTTTAAAAGAATTCCTCATAAAGCATAACTGTCTTAGCCTGATTTAAAAAAAAAAGTGAAAACTAGAATGCTAAAGAAGATATTAGAGAGTGTTTTACTCTTTGGAAAATGCTTCTCCTTTGAAAATTGAGATTTCTTTTGTGAGCTGCTGATATTATCTCTCCGAGCAAAGATTCTGTTCCTTTTATTCTGAGTGTTCCATTCCTTCTGTAAAAGCAGCAGCACTTTTCAGGCAGAGTTTTAACCATCATTAACAGTCAACCTGCAAAATATTGTGAGAGTCCAGAAGAATTGCTACGAGAATTTGTAACCTACCACTTGAAAATGAGCATGATTTGGGAGAGATTGTGATGACTGACAACTAGTAAATATCCACCAAGATTTTTATTCACGGTTCTGTTGGGTTCTTACAATCCAGTGGTGGAAAAAAAACAGAAGAAAGAGGACACATCTGTTAAAAACATGGGAGAAGAAACTTTCATTACTACATTTTATTTCTTTAGAGATGATACGTTAATATTTCGAAAGACAAAAGAAATATCCTTAACGTATGCAGTCACATGGTCTTCTACTAGCTCCTCTGTCTTAGAGAAAATCAATTGACAAAAAATATGCTGCCCTAACTGCAGTATAAAGTTTGAGAAAACAGGAGGCACTATCTTCTTGATCTTGTTCTGCCTACAATTATTGTGAAACTGTGCTTTTTCCACTCTCAAAAACAAACCCCTAGTGTGAGTCAAGAAACTGATCATGCCAGTCCTTGCAGGAACTGGGATAACTGTCTTCACAAAGTCTGAAACAGGCAAATACCGGAATATTTCCTTTACAGTCCATCTTTTTCAAGTTCAGCTTAAAAAAAAATACGAGAAAGCAAACTCCAGCCTCTCTTCTGTCTGAAGTTTTCAGCAAACTTCAGTTCTGTTTAGCATTCTCTAGCAAAAACACAGTTCTAGTTGAATTCAGGCACTTTGCCAAATTCTTCCTTTTTTACAACGTTTCTTTGAAAGGAATGCATAATGAACTCGGTAATGTTTAGCTGCTAACTGTCCTTCACCTATTGCACTGACAGATGATGCAGTGAACTGTGGTTTAAACAATGCAACAGGTTTGAGAAACTGCTCTCATGCCTGTTAAATCAGGAATAGAGACAGACACTGTTCTAAAATATGGAACAAAGCAATTTAACGTGTTACTCTGAGATTAAAACCCAGAGGGTCATTAAATTAGAGCACTGACTAATACTCCTTCCTTTTTTCTCTACCACCTCTCACATTTTGCGAAACCATGTCAGGACTAGTCCGCTAAAGCAGAATTGGAATTCCAGAGAGAAGATTTGAACTGCTGAAATGTTAAACACGTCAGCATGTTAGAGATCCACGCTTCTGCTCCACAGCAATAAGTACTACGAGTCTAGCTGCCTCTTCCTGATCCTCAGGTGAAAAGAACAACTGATGTCAGTCACATTCAGGAGGCACCTACCTCCTGTGTCTTTCCCTGGCAGTCTGGGCTGAAATTAAGTGCTACAAGACCATTTTGAGACTCTGAAATTGCCTCCTAAAGGTAAGTACGGTATATGAATTAAACAAAATATATATAGCTCTTGTATATTAAAGGTATTTTGAAAAAGCCAGTAAGAAACATCACAGAGTTTTCCTAAGGATTCTCTTGAATGTAATGCTGATTATGGAAAAAAAAATAAGATTAAAAGTCAATATATACAGTTTAACATGGAAATTCATGTATCATTTAAAACATTTTTGCAGTTTCTGCTTTGGGTTCAGTGAGTGAAGAGCTCTAATTTCACTTAATACGCTACAGAAGAATATCTTCCTTTTTCTCTCTGCTATTCCTTCACTAAATAAATTCCAAGTCAATAAATAGAAACTCCTATCTGAATTTAACATTTAGTTTCAAAATCAAAATGCCAAAAGGCATGATAAGCAGGCGCGGATGTATCTCAGGACAGTTGCACTGAATTACATTTGAACGAGCAACACATTTTCATGCACATCAGAAACAGGTAACGCAGATAATTTACTGTTGCTTTCAGTGTCCTAATGTTGACTCACTGTCACCTAACCAAAAGCAAAAGGCCACTTGCTCTACAACTATCAGTAAAATAGCTCATTTAGGATTAACAATAATCTATTCACTTTCATCTGTTGTAGATAAAAGGGAATCAGCAAAGGAAATTAAGTACAGCTCGATTATGTTCAGGTTCAGTTCACTTTTTTTATTCAGGAAAATCATTAATTCAACTAGGTTTTAACAGTAAAATTGGAGTTAGAACATCCCGACAAACAACGGGCTGGGTGGCTCTCATCTGGCTCTTACTGGCACATGGATGATGCAGGACTGGTGATCCAGAGCTGAACACTAAGTTGTGCAACACCCCAACAATCACATCCTGTCCACACTCCCAAATTCATGTAGAGGATGGGAAAAGTAAGGAGCTGGAAGAAGGCAACTAAAGAGGGATGACAGAGGACCACACCAAGGCACAGGGCGTGAAGACCAGCCACACGTCCCACCGAGGCCACCCCTTTCCTTTTGGATACGTTCCCCCCTTCCCCTATTACCTAAGTGGGTGCGCAGGGAGAGAGCACAAGCTGGAAAGACTCGACAGATTAATCCCTTGTATTCCAGGTACTAGGACCCAACCAGACCACGTAATAATGTATGTTTACACACGATTTTCTTACCAAATGATTTTTTCTTTATGATGCCTATAAGAAACTGTAAAATGTTAGCTACTCCTTCCTTACTCAATAAAAAACCAAACAGAAAACCTGAATTCCAGTTATACACATGCATAAACCTAGTGACAGCTATAGCATACCAAAACATCACCTTCGATCCATTCATTTAATTTCAAAGTGTTTCTTCTCAAACAGAGAAAAATGAAATTACTCTCCCATGCAATAAGCTTAAATAAATAAATAAAGCGGCAACGGATTTCAGCATCACAGATAACACAAATACTGTCATGGCCCTGAGCGCACTGCCAGCTCTGACTGTCCCACCACCCCTGCCCAGGTCCCAGAACTCTACAGAAATAACAAAACTAAACTGAACCTATCGGAACAACAGCACTACCTGCAGTCTACACCAAAACACCTGAGAGCTGAACCCAGAGCACTTCAGGTTTTATTTCATTCTTCACTGCGGGTCACAGTGTGTTGGAGTTCCAGCACATCAGAGGGATGCTGGGGCTGGCTGCCTGGTTGGTTAGGTGGCACTTTTTTTTGCCAGATATTTTTGGGTTTTTTTAGAGAAGAGGACATACCTGTATCAAACTGTGTATATAACTTTTGTATTCCTGTCTCCATTTCAGAATTTAACCGTCATTTCACAGAATATAAACTCCACTTCAAATTACCCATCAGTTTTGAGCTAAATGTTGACAGATACTGAAAAAATAGACAGAAGATGCCATCTGAGCCTGGTGTAGGGGCATTAGCTGTGCCTTTTTCTCAACCACTGGTAAATCACAAAAGGAAAATTGTCTTTTTATAAACGAAAGCATAAAAGATGGAGACAAAAGACATCTGTGCCAAAAAGAGACCTTACATTTAAGGAATCAAACCTANACTCTACAGAAATAACAAAACTAAACTGAACCTATCGGAACAACAGCACTACCTGCAGTCTACACCAAAACACCTGAGAGCTGAACCCAGAGCACTTCAGGTTTTATTTCATTCTTCACTGCGGGTCACAGTGTGTTGGAGTTCCAGCACATCAGAGGGATGCTGGGGCTGGCTGCCTGGTTGGTTAGGTGGCACTTTTTTTTGCCAGATATTTTTGGGTTTTTTTAGAGAAGAGGACATACCTGTATCAAACTGTGTATATAACTTTTGTATTCCTGTCTCCATTTCAGAATTTAACCGTCATTTCACAGAATATAAACTCCACTTCAAATTACCCATCAGTTTTGAGCTAAATGTTGACAGATACTGAAAAAATAGACAGAAGATGCCATCTGAGCCTGGTGTAGGGGCATTAGCTGTGCCTTTTTCTCAACCACTGGTAAATCACAAAAGGAAAATTGTCTTTTTATAAACGAAAGCATAAAAGATGGAGACAAAAGACATCTGTGCCAAAAAGAGACCTTACATTTAAGGAATCAAACCTATATGAAGAAAGAAGCCATCCAGAGCTACACATCAGACACAGTGGAACGAGAGAGGAGAAAGAAGGAACATCAGCTGTGCCCAAGACTTTTATCTGAGATACTTGTGACTTTCGGTACAAGACTGGGAGATGTGTCTGTGTGCAGCCAAAACAGTCAGAGCACTCAGGCACACTTCTGTGCACTACGGTAAATGGAAAGCGTTGGTGGATCCTTTCAGTGCACCAGGCTGTGAACTTTGGCTACGGAGAACAAGACGAAATGCCTGTTCAACCAGCTCTGCTACCCAACACTGTCCTCTGAAAGCATGGTGGTGGACAACAGGTGGAAGCACCTTCCCAGAAGCATAGGGATTCAAAAGAACATGTGAGTAGATCCCTTTACAGCTAACAGAAAGTGGGAGCAGAAGAGGGAAGAATGCTCATCTTAATTTTACCATATAAAAAATCTGCAACTCTCAAAAGATTTTCAGAAATATTAAGAAATCCATTTATGAGACTTATACTCCAAGCTTGCCTTGCCTCTAACAAGAGGCTGAGTGTACCTATGGTATAAAGTGCACAATTCAAAGTTGTATTTAGTAATTACAAACTTTCTNCTGTTGTAGATAAAAGGGAATCAGCAAAGGAAATTAAGTACAGCTCGATTATGTTCAGGTTCAGTTCACTTTTTTTATTCAGGAAAATCATTAATTCAACTAGGTTTTAACAGTAAAATTGGAGTTAGAACATCCCGACAAACAACGGGCTGGGTGGCTCTCATCTGGCTCTTACTGGCACATGGATGATGCAGGACTGGTGATCCAGAGCTGAACACTAAGTTGTGCAACACCCCAACAATCACATCCTGTCCACACTCCCAAATTCATGTAGAGGATGGGAAAAGTAAGGAGCTGGAAGAAGGCAACTAAAGAGGGATGACAGAGGACCACACCAAGGCACAGGGCGTGAAGACCAGCCACACGTCCCACCGAGGCCACCCCTTTCCTTTTGGATACGTTCCCCCCTTCCCCTATTACCTAAGTGGGTGCGCAGGGAGAGAGCACAAGCTGGAAAGACTCGACAGATTAATCCCTTGTATTCCAGGTACTAGGACCCAACCAGACCACGTAATAATGTATGTTTACACACGATTTTCTTACCAAATGATTTTTTCTTTATGATGCCTATAAGAAACTGTAAAATGTTAGCTACTCCTTCCTTACTCAATAAAAAACCAAACAGAAAACCTGAATTCCAGTTATACACATGCATAAACCTAGTGACAGCTATAGCATACCAAAACATCACCTTCGATCCATTCATTTAATTTCAAAGTGTTTCTTCTCAAACAGAGAAAAATGAAATTACTCTCCCATGCAATAAGCTTAAATAAATAAATAAAGCGGCAACGGATTTCAGCATCACAGATAACACAAATACTGTCATGGCCCTGAGCGCACTGCCAGCTCTGACTGTCCCACCACCCCTGCCCAGGTCCCAGAACTCTACAGAAATAACAAAACTAAACTGAACCTATCGGAACAACAGCACTACCTGCAGTCTACACCAAAACACCTGAGAGCTGAACCCAGAGCACTTCAGGTTTTATTTCATTCTTCACTGCGGGTCACAGTGTGTTGGAGTTCCAGCACATCAGAGGGATGCTGGGGCTGGCTGCCTGGTTGGTTAGGTGGCACTTTTTTTTGCCAGATATTTTTGGGTTTTTTTAGAGAAGAGGACATACCTGTATCAAACTGTGTATATAACTTTTGTATTCCTGTCTCCATTTCAGAATTTAACCGTCATTTCACAGAATATAAACTCCACTTCAAATTACCCATCAGTTTTGAGCTAAATGTTGACAGATACTGAAAAAATAGACAGAAGATGCCATCTGAGCCTGGTGTAGGGGCATTAGCTGTGCCTTTTTCTCAACCACTGGTAAATCACAAAAGGAAAATTGTCTTTTTATAAACGAAAGCATAAAAGATGGAGACAAAAGACATCTGTGCCAAAAAGAGACCTTACATTTAAGGAATCAAACCTATATGAAGAAAGAAGCCATCCAGAGCTACACATCAGACACAGTGGAACGAGAGAGGAGAAAGAAGGAACATCAGCTGTGCCCAAGACTTTTATCTGAGATACTTGTGACTTTCGGTACAAGACTGGGAGATGTGTCTGTGTGCAGCCAAAACAGTCAGAGCTCTCAGGCACACTTCTGTGCACTACGGTAAATGGAAAGCGTTGGTGGATCCTTTCAGTGCATCAGGCTGTGAACTTTGGGCATGGAGAACAAGATGAAATGCCTGTTCAACCAGCTCTGCTACCCAACACTGTCCCGTGAAGGAGCGGTGGTGGACAACAGGTGGAAGCACCTTCCCAGAAGCATAGGGATTCAAAAGAACATGTGAGTACATCCCTTTACATCTAACAGAAAGTGGGAGCAGAAGAGGGAAGAATGCTCATCTTAATTTTACCATATAAAAACTCTCAAAAGATTTTCAGAAATATTAAGAAATCCATTTATGAGACATACTCCAAGCTTGCCTTGCCTCTAACAAGAGGCTGAGTGTACCTATGGTATAAAGTGCATAATTCAAAGTTCCATTTAGTAATTACAAACTTTCTTTACTTTTTTTACTGTGCTATACATCATACAGCTTGCTCCAAAAACATGTTTTTAATAGTTCTCCTTTTCATTGAAGGTATCGTATATGCCATAAAACTTAACATATTGCTGAGGCTGGAATTATGGCTACAATTATGGAGGATTGCTCAGTGCCTTCAGCAATGGCATAATATAAATCCCACATAATAATTCCATTCCCCCTCCAAATGTTCGGTCAAGTTAATTTACACAAGTACAGTGCCCTTTTCCTCACGTGCCACAGAAACAGTCACCCTAGAGTGAAATATAATCACTCTTTACGCTCAGTATTGTGCAACTGAATGGGGTGAGACTCTCTTATGGAAATGCAATGATTGTATAGTCAGCTGTTGCAGAAGTGACTGGATGAAAAGCTGTTTCTATGAAAAAGGTGACTGCTATGACCACTGCTAAAAAAATACTTTGCATCAAATTCATGAAGAAAAATCATTTTCACAAATGACAACCTACGCATGAGAGAGCTACAATAACACTGGCTTATTAATTTCACCGGGTCAGGGAAAATAACGACGGAGCACAGCAAAACCGAACCTCAGCGCTAATACTGGTTTATAAATATATGCTGCATATTAAAGTTTAGCGTAAAACACAAAAGCATGGCCTGTTTTAAAGTTTTACATTGCAATGTCTAACACTGATTTTCCAAGGATTGCGAAGGCATTTACATTTATACATTCTAAGCTTCGTAAGTTTTACACTGGATATGGAATGAGCTAGATACATTTTATACATCATAGGCTATTTAATACTCTCAAATAATATTATTTTGGTAATGATGACATTTCATAATGCTTTCCATGTTTCATGTGCATAGGCCAGTAGTAGAACCCTCAAGCAGTTCACAGAAACCAACTGCCTAAGGAAGTTCTGAACTTCTGTCACTACAGGTGGTCTTTTTTTTCTAAGAACTATTAAATAAAAATAGACCAGGAATGGTTCAAGTACATCTGATCTCATGCTCTAGGGAAGGATTGCACAAGATGATCTCTCAGAGTTCATTCCAACTCTTTTTTTCTAGAATATTACCATTTTTAAAAGCTACATTTCAGGTAAATTACATTTCAACTTATATGTTTTTTTATCTGCAGCAACAAAAAACAAATTCAGCATTACATTCCCCAAAATTACGACTGTGTGATACATTCATTGTATGTCAAATATTAATGTAGTCTGTATATAGGTTGTACATGCAGGTTTAACTGTTTATTTTAATTTAAAACAGAACAGCATAAGAAAAAAAAATATCAGTCATGTTCTCAAGTGTTGCTTTACACAGAAAATTAAAAACGAATTAGGGAGGTACAGAGCATTTTGAAAAGCAGTTTGAAAATATTAATACCCTGTTCATTAAAGTGGCCAAAACTGCGTGCAGCACAGATACCAACCTCAAAACAGGTTCATTTACTGTAAGCAAAAACCAGAAATGTGTGAGCAAAAAAAACCAAAAACAACTAGGCTGTAATTTCTAGTCAGGTGATTTGCTGTCATTTATTTAGGCTATTTATTACTACCGATGTTATGGAGAGTATTTAAAGTTGACAATGATCGTCTCTTTAAAGAAAACATTAAAATGTTTGTATTGAACATCATACCTTCAGTATATGCTTTGTGTTTCTTTTTGGTGGGGATATGATGGCTTTGTTGATTTTTTTGTTCCACTTGTGTCCATTTTGTGCCCATTGCTCTGACAAAGAACAAGCAAGTGCAGAACAGCGATCAATTACTGTTACATCACAATTTGTAAATGGGGATGATTACATTACTGTTCCTTTCTTCATATAAATAAGGTGAGATACCTACAAAAAGTGAAGTCTTAGGTGCATTTGTATGGTCCTGCTCATCTTGCAGAAGCAAAAATTCTGTTAATTATTTTTTTAGTGATAAACCACTTTATTAAACCTCCCCCTCTTGTCTTTTGTTTAAGTATCATTATAAAATGTACAGCAAAACCCTTAATCTTCATGCAATTGGCAGGTTTACGTCAAAAACTCAGTGCTGTGACTCAGATGGGCAAGGGTACTCAAGTACAAGTAGTTTGATAGCTGCAAGATGTAAATGTTACCCAGAAGAGTAAAATTCACCCTTGAAACAAGACTTTCACGGGGCATAGAGCTTGTGCTGGCAGAATATCTCAGGGCTGAACTCCAGCAGAGGTAATTCTTACTGTGATTCAGAAAAAAATCCATTACTGGAGCTGGAGAACTTTTGCTGGGGAGCTGGAAATCATTCACTGGTTAAAAAAAGAAGCAGTGAAGGGAAAACGTGTATCATGTCAGAAAAAAAAATGCTTCATAAGACATTCCAAATGTAAAAATTATTTGTTTAATCACTGGTGTTTCATTAGTGATGACGGCACAGCAGATTCTTGTCTTGATATATAGGAATCTCAATGGACATCCATGGTCATAAATTTCTCTGATTTACTGATTTAGACAGAAAGTTCCCACAGCCTGAAAAGACAGAAGTGCTCAAAGGGAACATAAATCAAAACCATAAAATTATGAATCTGGTGTCTCTAATTATGATCTCCCCTGAAAACATTTAACCTTCAAAACCAGCATGCCTGGATTATTTCCAGGCATGATCTTTTCTTGGATAATTGCATCTGTAGAAAAAGATCACAAAAAATAACACATTTACTCCATTAAAAAGTAACTTTTTTTTTTTTTAATGAATGGCAGAAGTCTAGTAAGGAAAAGTTTATAAACATTGGCCAAAATATTACAAGCACAGTAAATCTTACACTCTGAAGACAATGTTTTGATTGAGAAAACTGGAGTGCAGAAATCCATCGATGTTCTAAGCATAAATAACACAATTTTTTTTTTACATGCATCAAGCTACGCACTGTAATACTTTTGGCCGATATGATGGAGGGAATGCTTCAAAGCTACAGAAGTCTACAGCTATCTGGAATCTGATCTCTTCATGAAGCAGCTCTCAAGGTAAGAAAGAAAAACATATGTCTGGCAATTAACAAGCCTGAAAAGAAAAGAATATCCTCTCCTACTCCCACAAGTTCACTGGACTGCTCATTTATAGTGAAAGGCTGGTTCATTCTTAATATCTTTGAATGACTACCTTTTGACTTAGAAGACCAGAAACCATATTACATATACTACATAAGTGACAGCTGGTATGTTCCAGATATTTCTCAAGAATAAGCTACAAAAATATCCATCAACTGTGTGTCTGATACCAGCTGGCTTGGAGTTACCCATTCCTTCCATGCTAGTCACTGGCTAACACTGGGCAGTAACACGAGGAGCAAAGCCACATAGAAAAGAGAAAGAATTTTGTTTCCAATTCATTTTGAGAAATCCAGATGTAAAACTAAAATCCTTACTTCTTACAATTCACTGCCAAACTTTTTAATAACACAAATTTCTAAGGTTAGCCAGTCATGTAGTTTGTCTTCAAATAAGAAGACACTTGTTTGCTCTTTCTATAGGAATGTAAAATAAAACACTGTTAAATGTGTATCGCTAACGCTGTCATATTTTATTTTTGTTTAAGACCTGGCTGTCGTACTGGGGCATGAAGCAATAAAAGAGTGTTTATCCCTCCCTTGAGCATGGAAATTCTTTACAATCAGTTGCCCACCTCTGATTGTGNAGAAGTCTAGTAAGGAAAAGTTTATAAACATTGGCCAAAATATTACAAGCACAGTAAATCTTACACTCTGAAGACAATGTTTTGATTGAGAAAACTGGAGTGCAGAAATCCATCGATGTTCTAAGCATCAATAACACAATTTTTTTTTTACATGCATCAAGCTACGCACTGTAATACTTTTGGCCGATATGATGGAGGGAATGCTTCAAAGCTACAGAAGTCTACAGCTATCTGGAATCTGATCTCTTCATGAAGCAGCTCTCAAGGTAAGAAAGAAAAACATATGTCTGGCAATTAACAAGCCTGAAAAGAAAAGAATATCCTCTCCTACTCCCACAAGTTCACTGGACTGCTCATTTATAGTGAAAGGCTGGTTCATTCTTAATATCTTTGAATGACTACCTTTTGACTTAGAAGACCAGAAACCATATTACATATACTACATAAGTGACAGCTGGTATGTTCCAGATATTTCTCAAGAATAAGCTACAAAAATATCCATCAACTGTGTGTCTGATACCAGCTGGCTTGGAGTTACCCATTCCTTCCATGCTAGTCACTGGCTAACACTGGGCAGTAACACGAGGAGCAAAGCCACATAGAAAAGAGAAAGAATTTTGTTTCCAATTCATTTTGAGAAATCCAGATGTAAAACTAAAATCCTTACTTCTTACAATTCACTGCCAAACTTTTTAATAACACAAATTTCTAAGGTTAGCCAGTCATGTAGTTTGTCTTCAAATAAGAAGACACTTGTTTGCTCTTTCTATAGGAATGTAAAATAAAACACTGTTAAATGTGTATCGCTAACGCTGTCATATTTTATTTTTGTTTAAGACCTGGCTGTCGTACTGGGGCATGAAGCAATAAAAGAGTGTTTATCCCTCCCTTGAGCATGGAAATTCTTTACAATCAGTTGCCCACCTCTGATTGTGAAGGATGAAACTGCTAGAGCATAATGGAAGTAATAATGACTTCTCTGAAGTTTAGCATGTAATGGTCACAGATGCAGGCTCTGCAAGCTATAAAATAAAAAAGAAATTAATCTAGAGAGTAGATTCCTGTTGATTTTCTCCACTGTCATCAGCTGTTTATTGTCATGCTACATTATGAATAAATGAAAGATTTAAAAGGCTTCAGCATTTATTAAATTCCTAATTGGAATCACAGATATTGAGATCTGAGACTACTTCAAGTCATTTTCACTGATAAGCAAGCCCATCATAACATCCTCAAAGAAGCTATTCAATAAATATGCATAAGCAGTCGCTGAAGCAGAAAGCTGTTTCTCTCCATAACAGTAAAAAGTTTTCGGTAGTTTCTTTACCCATAAATGTATCTAAATCAATGGAGTCGGAAGTAAGCTGTCTGATCTGAGGCTGTACTGGTGTGCAGAGACAGATGTAAAACAAGAAAGAAATATAAATTAGGAAAGTGCTTTGAAGTGAGCATGTTTCACAAACTCAAGGAAAGGAAAAGTTAGGACTGTTTTCAACATAGTGTGTATAAAAATCCATAGTGTGTCCCTATCCAGCATGGGTAATAATTTGTACCCAAAAAACCTACAATAAATTCTCTTGACAGAGAAGACAGAGGTGTATGTGCCTGACTGAGAGCTTACAAAACACCGCAGACAAAGAGATGCAGATATGGAGACTACACTGGATTTGTGCTGTAACTGAAACTGACCAACAGTCTCCACATCATCTTTCAAACAAACAAGGACATATCTCCCCTAGATAAAATCTCTACTAATATCCAGTATTATCAGTCCATCTTGGACAAGATTTGTGAATTTAAATACGCGAATACCTTTACAATACAAAAATAATCAGTGACATTTAAAGCTATTTTTCATGTATCATTAATGAGTCATTACTTTGTTGTCAAGTAGCACTGTAAGATTTTGGATGAAGTATCTGCTAAATGTCTCCCATTGAGGGTACTGCCACCTTATTTTGCTATTCTGTCACTTATACACAGATGTCATTCTTTGAACTCACCCATCTCTCCCTGCTATCTCCCTTTTTTAAGAATCAAAAGCAAGATTGGGAAAAAAGAAATAAGAAAAGGAATCTGGGACTGTTTCATGATCAGCCTTCTGAGCAGCTGCCTGCATCGGAGATTGCACGTTCAGAAGTTGGGGGGTGAATGGGATTTTTGCAGCAGACCAAATAATAAGCACGTGGTTAGGGGATGAGTCAAAGAACAAAATGCTGCAGGTAAAGAAATGGCAAATTCTGAGCTTCTAGATCTAGATAGCAACCTACAGGCAAAGTGGTGTGATTTGTTAGCTGAAAAAACAGACTCCTCGACAAGGAATCATCTTATCTTCTGTGTAATTTTCAAGCTGTCAAATCTGAGATTATGATTTTATTGCCCTTGAAGTTGAAAATATCCTCAGGGAAAACATTAGTCTGCAAGCAAATTGAATTGCAGGCATTTTAATATTAATCTGCTTCACTCACTATAGCTCTCCCATTCAAATGACTCTTGGTTGTTTCAGAGCAATTGACTCTCAGCAAAAACGACCAGGAGCTTGCCACAGATAGGTCTGAATCCCACCACCTGTCAGACCATAAAAACCTTGGGGACACAACCTAATCCACCTAAATCCTGCCAGTCTTCACTTCCTATACACTTAACAGAGGTTAATTCTGGAACAGCAAGTCCAACTAAAGCAGACCAGATAATTTTCTGTACATCTTCAGGGATACCTCTTTTTTTTCCTGTTGCCTCTGCGCAACAGGAAGATTTGGCTCACCCTCTAGAACTAGGAACTTCCATACATTTAAAAAGAGAAAAAGAAAACAGCAAATATAAGAAATAAAGAAGAATTCAGCAAGAGATACTAAAGGCAGTCTTTAAGTATCATGACAGCTGCATGCCAACAAGAGAGATAAAACGAGATCAGAATACTGTGGGGTATGGGTAATTTAGAAAGATCAGAAATAACAAAGCATGAAAAAAAAAGCTTCACTACTATCTTGAAAGAGAGAGAGAAAGTAATTTTGGTAGGAGAATGTGAAAGAAATACAAATAATGGAGAATTATAACAGCTTGATAATCAAGAAAAAGATAATAGGTAGTTATCATGGAAGATCCAAATAATTAGTAAATAATTAACATAATATAGATTATGACAGAATTCCAAATTGGAATATATTTATTCCAATTTGAAACTGGAACCAGAAGAGATTATCAAGTGACATAATACAAAAAATGCAGTACAAGAAATTCTAAGTAATGTAATACACTAATTAAAAGGCGAGAGCAAAATAATCTTGAGGAACTTGCAATGAACAAGTCTGCAACTGGAAGCTGAGATGAAGAGCTGTAAAATCAATCACCGTGACCTACTTGGACATATAAGAATATTTAAAGAAAATAAAACAATGTTGGAAAACAAAAAGTGCTGAACTACAGCCCAAGAAATTTAGGAAACATGCACAAAATACTGACTCTGTGATTCTGAAGGAAAACAGAAATGTACAAATGAATTTATATGTGTATTTGCAATATAAATTCTTGGCAAAAAATGCTTGGCGTCAGCACTCCTAACTTTAGATACACAGATCAGGTACCTAATCACAGTAGGCTCCGTTCCCTCTGCTGTCAACAAAAAAACCAGCAGCAGGTAGTCGCTCAGGTTTAGACCCTCTGAAGCACCTTCCAGAGAGGTTTCTTTCTATCATCAGGAACACAACTGTTTATTCATGGAAGGGTATACTCAGAAAATAAACCATGGTAAATATTAT
>VZTO01006006.1:9309-22646 GCA_013400615.1 Syrrhaptes paradoxus | reverse complement strand
AAAAATCATAAATGATACACTGATGTTTCTGCTTATGCACAAAGAGTAGTAGAAGATTTTCATGTAAGACAGAAGTGTTTAACACGTGTAGGAATGGAATACGAGTTGTGTTAATTTGCTTGGCAAAAATAACATTTTCTGTTACCTACATTCAGTGGTTCAGCATTTTTGAGACATGTCTTTGACAAAAATAAATGTGTCTAGAGGTTTGTGTGGGATGAAGATTATGTTTGGGTCAAATTAAAAAGTGGTCCATACTGTGTTGGATGGTTAAGCTGTCAGATTTAACCAATGAAAGGGTAAAAGTTATAATCTTGTTTTTACCAGCTCAGCAGTAAACAGAGCAGGTGCAAGCCATGTTTAATCCATGACCCCTGGGAAATGGTAATGTTAATTTCTGTTGTCTTCCTGTGCCAGATGCCAGGCTCTCTGAATTTCTAATTGAGAGCACTAGCTAGAAAGACTGATAAGGCACAACGGAGCACCTGGGTCACATCAAAATGAGAACAGCTCTGTTAACTGCTGCTTATTGTAATATCCCACTGTAGGCAACACCTGTGGTATGACTTTATAAATAGATAACCTGAGCTGTGTTCATACAAGGTTAATTCAGAAGCTGTCAGCTTGTCAGGCAGCTTTCCAGCCATGTGCTGATGGCACATACTCATAACACAAGAGGAAATCATGTGGAGAAAATTATGCTTTATGTTTATATGGCACATTATGACATAAAGTTGTTTTTTTTTCCCCTCATCTTTAAAATTCCTAGTCTGCTTCTGCGTTAAAAGGAAGTTTCAAATAGAAGTGATTTTAACATTTTCTAATGTCTTGGAGTAGGTATGTCACCTGCCATGTTCTAAAAACATTTGGATGGTCAAAATTACTTAGCACTGGTAGCAGGCACTTGCAGAGGAATTTAAATTTTGGCAAAGGTGCTGTTAACTGTTTTCTCATCTAGTTTAATCTCTTATGATGTTTTTTGTCAATTTACAGTGATAGTCACTGTACCCCATGGAGCTTACAGCACTGAAACAGCTTATCCTTTTGGTATTATGGACAGATCTGAATAAGAGAGCCTCTTGCTGAACATCCTGCAGCCCCTGCATTTTTATTAGCTTTGGATCTTTCCAATGAATTTCCTTCATGTTCAAATAATTTACATTTGGAAATCATGAAGAAAAAAATGCAACTTGTCAGGCACCACTTCTTCCTAATGACTCAGTGTATATAGAGGTTGATTCACAAGATTCGTAAATAGTCAGCAATTTATCATCAAACCCCTTGGTATTGTTCAGAAGTAATTTAGAGTCTGTGTTGTCTCATATACCATACACATCCTCCTAAGGTATATTTATTGGTTTCTACATTACTTTGATAGCAAAATAAAACACAATTTCTCCATGAAGATAAATGTATTTTATTTGGACCAATTTTTCCTTTGCTGGATTGGAGAGGAAAATTATAACTACTGACATTTATTGAATGAAATTAGACCTTTTCAGTTTAGTGAAAGCTTTGGAAAGCAGCAAAGAGGTGAGCATTTTGAAAAATGTCTTTTGTGCTCTGGTACCTACTGCTCATACCAGATGGGATCATTCCCTGGATTTTCCTAGAGTTCATCAATAAAAATATGAGACATGTTTCGAATATACAGGCACACAGGAGTAACATCAACCACATAAGCAGCCCTACTCCCTTGTAGGATATGGCCAAAACAATATAGTGCAGAATTAAAGGACATGCAATACTCGCTGTAATGAAGGCGGGGGGGAGAATATCCTGCACAGCGAGTTGAGCTCATTAAGTTGTTAGTATTGGAGATGAAAAAGCAGTTGCAGTAAATTAAATTTTCATTGCTTTTTATTTGTCTGTATTTTATGATTCTACTAGCAAAGCAACTTCACTTGTAAGCCAAACTTTTAAATAATCTTGTAAACCTCTTTCTGTTGGATTAGTTTTATTGAAAAGATGAGGACAGGATTGTGGAAGATAGTATTGATTCTTGGATGATCTTTAGACTTTTACACTTCAAGGATAAGGAAAATAAGCTATGTATTTCAGGTCTGCTTGTTTTTTGTAAGTAAGTAACCAGTTAAAATTAATAAGTAAACTTTTAAGATAAGACACTGTCCTTAACAGTGCCAAGGTTTTTTAAAATGCCTCTGCAGTTTGAGTTTGTCCTTCTCCATGGCATAAGCTTTGCTCATTGGTTTTCATTGCTTTCTCTGTAACAAGCTTTCACTGATCTATTTTATACCTCTTCCTGTTCTGATTACCAAATAGTGCAGAAATTTATGTCCAGTTACTACTTTCAATAAATGGTTCTTGTTCTGAATTGTGTCTTTTGAACCCATAATTATTAAAAAGTATCAAAAATCGTATTTCCCAGTGTACATGTGCTGGTTATATTGGTTTGTGCTCCTTGCTCAATTGGGAAGATTCTTCCTGATCCTGTTTAATTTGTCTTGATTCACCTCGATTCTTCTCTGCCTAATTAGTCATGTTGAAATGTCAATGCTCTGGAAGGCAACATTCATTAATATAAGAAGAATAAGTAAGATTGCAAAGCATTAACATTTCAGTACAAGGGAGATCCTTTCTTCCCTTACAGTGCTTTAATGAACTGCACCTTCCTTTAAATGTTGAATCCTTGTGGTTTTCTTCCAAGTGTGTACTTCAGCTGGAAGCATCAACACCACCAGTTGTCTGTATGTACGTTAGCAGCTTCTGTACTCTGCTCTATTTATCCCTTTCTGGATCTGGCCTCTAGATCCCAGTGCTTCCTTTAAACATTCCTTTTGCCAGTATTGCAAATTTCCAAATTGGGATGAGCTTTCTCCCTGACACAGAGTGTTCCTTAGCCTGAAGTCTTTGCTTATGCTTTTACCAAAACTAAGCGTGGAAGCCGATGAGAGACTGTTGAAGGGGAATGCAAGTGGTCTAACATAATTTCTTGTTTAATTTTGGAGCAGTTACTTAGGATCAGGTTATTAAAGATATTTAAAATGAGAGGTGAGTGCCTACATATGTAAAAAATTGTCCTTTAATCTTCCCTGAGCTTCAGCTTGCGCAATATTAATGAGAACTAGTACTTGTATGGGAATTTTTCTTAATTATTTTTTATGAAGTTAGGCATAATGTGGTATGGAAATGGAAAGTATTACATTAGTAGGCAGGTTGATTAAGAATACCCTGTTTGATAGAACTCAGAACAATTTTTCTCTTTCAACAGGTGATTCAAGCAGTGATATATAGTGTTTATCAAAATTTAGTGCAGGAATTACTTTGTGGAGAGACATGCAAATTGTATTTTATCTTCTGCTCAAATGTTTGCCATCCTTTATTGAAAGGATTTGTGATGAAGAGATTCTTGCTGATCTAGAGGTCTAGAAACAGGTAGTGCTTTCTTGGCAAGCTTGTGTGAACAGAGTTTACAGCAGCAAGATACTCATTTGAACATGGACCGTTCACTACAGCCTATAGATTGCTTGTTTTCAAAGAGGCACTGGTTCTATAACTTGTAGGTAGTTTTACTAAACCTTTGCACTTAGGCTGAGATGTTGCTGAACTATTCCTCTGCAGGAGTGCAGTTCTTGTCATATTACACCTACAGTGTAAAAACACACGAAGCTTTAAGCAGTAACACTTGCTTATTTTAGTAGTCTGAGATAGAACAAGTTTTTTGAGAGTTGCTGAGCAGCTTCCACAACTATTGCCTTAATGAAAGTACTGCATGAGGAAAGGCTGAATTGAAACCTCGTTGTTTGATCTGTTGCATCTTACTTGGTCTGTTTGTAAAAATATTCTTTCTGTTTTGCTCTTTTTTTTTTTCCTTGACACACATGCAATGTATATTTAGTCCAGTACTGCACTAGACAGTCACTTGGTTAAATGGTTTCTCACTGTATTAGTACTGCTTTGCTGCATCTGGAGCAAAATTTAATAGAGCACACAGTTTAGCATTAGCTAAAAATAAATCAGAGAGATTGGGAAGGAATTTCTAATGTAGCTATGAAACTTGTACAACAGCTCATTTACACAGAAGTCATCATTTTGCATCTCCTTGTGTGTTAATGGCAATTACATAGTTGAGTCTCCTATGCCGTTGGAGAGAATAGACACACGTAATTTCTGTCTTAAAATTTTGGTGCAAAGTTCTATAGGAAGCTTTAAGATCCAGACCTATCACCACAGAATAAAAAAGTTTCAAAATAGTCACGAATTGGCATTTTGGCTGGCAACATCATCAGAGAGTAATATGTGAGGAAATAAATTTGCCCACTCATGACTGTATTTCTTGTAAGCCAGGATGGAATCCTGTTGATAACAAATTTTACTGATGCTGGCAGTTCTTATGCCTTTTCGAGGGAGTACTTAAATGCTCTTTCACAAAAATTCATTCTTTTGATTAACTCCATTGATTCCATAGGATGGTTCAGTGGACTAAACTGGAATGAATTTTATTTAATAAAGTAAATTTAAATGAAGAAGATACATTTACAATTATGATCCCTCTTAATATCTTAAAGTCAAAACCTCTTCAAAGTTTGAAGCCAAAGGAGGTAGCGCCCTTCCAGATCAGGCCCATCAAAATACAGTAGGTATTCCTCAGTCAGCAGAAATGAAATTTGTACTACATTTTCCAGGACATTAGTGGCAGACGCAAATCCAAATATGAAATATTTCCCAAGAAGAATCTAATTCCTTAATGGATTTACAAGGAATGGATTGACAAGAGCTGCTGGATCTTTATTTACCACATTTTAAAAATAACACAAACTGAATTTTCTACCAGTGGTTCAAAACATGCCCTGCCATATTTTTTCAGAGGTTTGTTTCTCCATGTGCAAGTTCAAGGATCTGTGGGAAGAAATCAGAGAGTTCTGTTCTAAGCCCATTGTAGAATCACAGATAGTAAGGGGAAAACATTTGACTCAAATAATCAAATTTCCTTCACTGATTTTTTTGAACCCAGTTTTCTTTAGCCAATTTTCCTTGGGAGCTATGTAAAGTCATTTTGGATGCTGTAGTATTGGAACTGAGAAAGATGCCTCCAGTTAGGTAAAAACACCCCTAGGGCACTAAAGTGGAGGTTAAAATCAGTGATATTTATTTTGTCTCTATCGAGAAGCAGATCAAAGAGTGAAATATATAAAGACAACACTGACAGGGAAAGAAAAGGTTATATGTGAAAGAATGAGAGATTTTTCTTTTTTTGGGGAGGGAGAGCAGGGTGTGTGTCTCAACTTTCATATATATGGAAACTAATCTTTATGCTTAAAACAGTGACCTGGAATAAAGACCTTGGGCTATAATCAGCTCTGTTCCTGATGCTCACTGATGCTCTGTTTCGTAGTGAGCAAATTGGGAATCTTTTGGGGCTCAAGTCACAGTTACACTGAAGACCTTTAACACCCCTCTGGCAACTTGCTCGGTCTGCTAGACAATATTCCTTCCACACCAATAATGTTATAAAAAATGTTGAAGAAAACCAACTGAAAATAAAACCATCAACTTCCTTCAGTTGATCCAATTATCTGTCTCTAAAAAAAGGTTTTAACACCTCCCACACAGAACAGCAGCTTCAGTAATTTGGCAATGATAACAGCGCATAATCAAGAATCAGGAGGCTGAGATATGTGGTCGTACATCCCATTTTGTGTACAGGAAGAGTTTTGTTTAAGTAAATATATTTTCTTTCAAAGTACCTTTTGGATTACTTGCTATTAGGTTGCTCATCCCATTAGTCTCATATAGCTACCACAAATGTTTAACTGCAGAAATCGTAAACGGGTGAATCCTAACACTCCTGATGATGGCAGATAGGAGGTGGCTTAGCATCTTTGGGTTCTTGTGATGTTCGTGGTGTGTTTGAAGATAGGGAGTAACTGTGACTAACACATAGAACAGAAGATTGGAAGGTTTGGTTATTTAGCTTCTGCCAGTGACTAATTCACAGCTAACCTTAAGTGCACCATCATTATCGAGTAGTGCTCTGACAAGTCCTTTTAATGACATGCTGCCCCAACTTCCCAGATGATATTACAACACGATGGTGTATCAGCAGATGACATCGAAGGCCTACCATTCAATTATGACCGGGCGGGTTAGGAAATAAAGCAGTCTGCTGTTTAAAAGGCAATGAATTGTTCTCACAATTGAAACGAGAACACCCTTGCATTGTGAACCTGCTGATAGAAATGATACAAATGAAGTTTTAAACTTTTGTCTGTAGCTGCTATGAACCTCAAAATTATTACGTATGGGATTTGCATGAAGTCAGTGACCGACCTCAGAAGTACCTTGGGCCCTAGACGCTGTAGTGATGGGTACACGAGATTTGCCCGGGGGGTTATACCTCAGAAGTACAGTGCAGTTTAAATAACCATCATTTTAAAATGTGGCTATAACACTAACTAGGAGACACATCCACATCCTGAGGCCCCAGCCCTGATGTCTGTACTCGGTGGAGGGAGATTTGATGCAGTGGAGAATAAAGGACCAACTAGAAGTTTCCACTGGGTACTTACAGCATACATAGAGCAAGACCTGGCTGCGTGCTTGTCACCAGCATCAGTTTTACATCAGTAAAGAGCTATTTAAATAGAGATTGTGGCTGTATGTACACGGAAAAAAAATCAGTGTTACATACTGCATATTACCTGTCACTGATTTTAGAGGGAAAGGACCACATTTTGCCTTCCCAGTCCATAAAATCTCCAGACAGCCAGACGAGGAATACCTTGGGACTTGCTTTAAAAAAATAATTCACAATAAGCAGCACAATGCATTAATAGTTTACTAAAAGAACAAAAGAGAAGATTGTCTTCCATGTCATTATTCAAGTAAAATATTTCCCTTGGAAGAAAAACTAATTAGAACATTTCCAAAAATATGGGTCATTTGATAATACAATTAGTGTCTTCAAGCCAGAGAGACGATGTGTGGGGGTGGACGCAGACTTGGTAGGAGGAAAGTAGTTTGATTTTAAGTACATTCTCGTGGTAGGAGAAAAAATACCCTAGAGAACAATTCTCAGTGACAGAGAGGGATTTAGGTTTACGTTGTGTCTTCCTGGACATCCTGTTCCTTCCGTGAAATCCCAGGGGTGCACTCATTGTACCTTTCTTTGGACAATCTGCTCCCAAAGTCATTATATAATCTTGACATAATTAGCCTTTATGCTAGATTATTTGGAAAATGGAGATCTAGTTTGTTAGTCCTGTGGTGTTTCCGTTTCCTCACTATACAGAGCCCTTGGTTCCTTGGGATTAACACTCCAAAACCGTCACCTCGTTGTCCTGACTCTAAATTCAGCAGAACTACAAACCTAAACCAGAATCATCTTTATTTCTGAATCCTATCACCGGTTCGGCATGGCCCTTTCCAGCCCTGGAGACGCCCAGGCTCAGAGGGTGGTCTGTGCCCATCTCTGTGTCCGGCTGAGACTCAGCGAGCCCCTCCTCCGCGGAGGGCACGAACCCCCGGCCCAGCCCGAGGGAGGCGCCGGCAATAGCCCGGGGCAGCCGGGCGCCCGCTCCCGTGCGGGGACAGCTCCCGAGGGGACAGCGGAGCACGGCGCAGTGCCCGGGACAGTCCCCAGGCCCAGGCTGGCCTGGAGGAGCAAGGCACCGCCGTGGTCTGGGAGACACGAGGGCAGAGGTCGGGGCCTGCGCTCCCCTGTGCGGGGCCGCGGAGGGGCCGCCGTGACCCAGCCTGACAGGGGACCCCGGGCGCGGCAAGCGCAGCCTCACCCAGAGCAGTGCGGGGGAGGGCGCTGCACCTCCAGGCGGCGCTGTTCCCGCTCCTCCCGCGTGTTCTGCGCACGGGTTGAGCCACGCCCCTCCTCCTGCTCCCGCCCTCGGGAACAGTGCAGCCAGCTGGTTGGCGAAGCGCGCCTTCAATCGGAGGGGAACTCCGCCCCCTGCCGTCGCCCGGAGTATGGCTTGATTGGCAAATACGCTCCTCCGTTCTCGCGCCGCAGCCTTTGCTCGCCCTAGCTCGCCCTCTGCGGAGTGACTGGCTGATCTGGCTGTCAATCACGGATTAGCCGCGTCCCAGCCAGTCATCCCTCCTCCTGAGCCTGAGCGGCGGGTTGATTGGCGCATTGGGCTAGCAATCAGCAATGCGCTCCACCCCCTCCCGGTCAGGTAGCCCGGAAGATGGCGGCGGCGGCGTCTGCAGGGGCCAGAGGGGTTCTGTGAGGGGAGCGGGGCCGCGGTGTCCGATGCCGCGGGCAGCCGCGCCGTGGAGGCGGGGGGCAGCGGCTGCCGCGGGGGCTCGCCGGAGACACTGAGAACCTCAAGCCCCTCGTTTGGCGCCGAGCCTCGGGCTGGGAGCGGAGGGCATGCAGCAGCGCGGGGGGCTCGGCGGGGGTGCCGGGCGCCGGGGGGGCGGCCCGCTGTCCCTCGGACCCCAGCGCCCGTTCGGGCTCGTCCTCCTGCTGTCGCTTCTCCTGGCGAGCGGCGAGGCGGCTCCGCTTCCGCGAGCAGGTGCAGGTGAGGCGCGGGAGGCGGTGGCGTGAAGCGGGGTGGGGGGGGCGGCTCCGCGGCGGGGCCTGTGAGGGGAAGGCCGGGAGCGGGGCAGCGGCGGGGGTCGGCCCGAGGCGCCTCCGGTGGGAGCCCGGGGCTCTGGAGGCGCGGTGGTGGCGGAGCGCGGGGACTGCGGGTTTCCAAAGCCCCCGTCCCTCCCCCGTGCTGCGGGCAGGGCTCCGCACCGCGCTGGGCGCTCGAAGCGTCGGGAAGGGCACGGCGAGGGGCTGGGGCTGCCCGGCACGGCGGCTGCGGCTCCCTCGGCTGGGTCACGGCTGGTGCCGGTGGCACTGAGCGGTACCCCGCTGTGGATATCTCCATCTCTTGAGGTTGAACTACGGGCTTGTTCTCTCTGTGTGTTTGCCCGCATACGTGCTTTGTATGGTGGCTACCGTTCTAGCCTCTACAGACCTCGGCGTGATTTTTCTTTCTCTTATTTTGACTGTGAATCACCGGGGCTCCCGTTTCTGGGTGAGGCTCTTCAGGGCAGACGGCGCTTCCCTCCTTTCCGGTCAGATTAGTCGGATTCCCTGCCGGCCCCCCCCCCCGCCGCCGGCCCAGTCTCTCTAAATAGTAATGTAGTTCACATTTATTTTTCTCATATGTTAGGTAACGCTAACTTGTTTCGATTTCCTTGTTTATTGTCCTGTTTGTCTTAAAAGCACAAACTAAAAAAATACGTCCTCTCAATCGTTACGAGTTACTGATTATAGGTTTATTAGTACTGACAGGTAACAACCATCTCTTTGATTCAGGTTTTTTTTGTGGGAGGGACGGGACTTGCAAGCATAACGTTGTGTTGGGACTGAATTTTGTTAGGTTTGGTTTGAGTGTGTACTGAGATTCATTTCTGGCTATGAAGAATTGAACAGCTGAAATAGGCAATCTGTTCAGAGAGGAGGAGGAGGAGCAGTGGGGAGAGAGAGATCTGAAGCACAGAGATTAGGTAACTTGGCTGCTGTTCCACATAAGGTATCAAAACTGGGAGTGGAACCGATACTTCCTTTACTTTTGGACTTATGCCTCTTTCCCAATTATTTTTCTTCCCAATAACATTTCTGAATTGTTCGTAAGTTACTCCCTCCATCAGCCTTCTTTGTAGTCTTTCTTACTGTCTATAAAAATAAACTTCTGAAAAAGAGAAAGCTGTCAGTCAAATCTATATTTCCTTTGAGACTAAATGACTGTTTTCTCATTTATGAAATACTTGAAGTTTGTCCAAATAATATTAACTTCTCATCAAGCCATAAGGTAAGACATCAAAATCAGTTCTGTGTTGAGGTCTTTTCTGCCTTTTCTGTGTCTTACTTTTCTATTAATGAGGTTCATTTTTCTATTTAAAGATAGATGTCAGAGTGTCTGTATCCAGTGTTCTCTTTGTTTTTTTAAAATGGAAACTTCTCTTTGCTATCAGGACTATACTATATAACTTACAAAGCTAGGATATCAAAATGTAGCTTCCATGACACTGGTAAAAAGCTTCATTCTCAGAATGACAAGTTGATTGAGCAAAATGCAGGTGATAGTATTCAAGTGTTGGGGTTTATTTAATTTTGTTTCTTCATAAGTCTGAATCAGGTATGTTAAGTGCAGTACTGCTAAGAGAAGTATTTATGATGACGTAATATTGGACTAATACAAAGTTAATGAGATATGATGATTTTGTATGTTGTCTTTGGTTGTAATTTTAGCCACAAGTATGTATACATGGGATGTTTCCTGAAATTTAGCAAACTGCCAGATCCTGCCATGGAAAACCCAGTGAACTCTGGGAAATGGAACTGCTGCTTTCTACTGTATCTTTGCTTCTTACTATGTGAGCAATGTATTTGGATTATTTTATTGACATGTATTTAGCATTTAAACCTTTAAGACCTCAAGAGGAACCTTTTCCAGTTTCACTGTCATCACTTTTGCTGGGAAGACTTCCTACTGGATGAAGTAATGTGTGTACATGGGTTTGTGTGCAACAGATTTTTAGCCTGTAGCATGTCCCGTATCATCACTACAGCAGTAACTACTTAGAAAACTACAAGAGCTATTTTTCCTTTCTTTGAATAGCTTACCAGTGGATGACAGTGAGACTTTTTTGTCTTGAACCTTCTCTGTCATATTAGGCAAATTTTATAACCTGTCTATAATCAAAACTCTGACTTTATTTTTCTGGATTAGGAATAATGAGTTGTGTTTAAAACCAGCTTCAGCCGTATTGTGAATTTCTCTCTCCTATCTCCCATGACAGGTTGCTTTAATTTCCTGTATTGGGACTAGCAGTCATTGATGGTCTCAATTCTGGGCCTTGGCAGTTTTTTGAGTTCACTGTAACACCCAGTCTGATACATACGAGTTGTAAATTTGTGAAGAATTTAATGGGCATTTCATAAAATAATTAGTAATTGGTTTCCAAACTACTTCAGGATCCCACAATTCTCCACCTAACAGGAAGGACTGCTTCTTTGACAATGGAGAAACATTTTGATGTGTTTTGCCCCAAGCTTGTTACAGGAAGGGTTGGAATCCACAGAAAAAGGAGGAAAGTGTCTGTAGTTGTTGTAGTGAACTTTGCAGAATAGTTCACGGAATATACCCATAGTAAATTAACTTCTTTTTTGGGAGGACGCTGGAAAGCAGGGAATGATGCTGAACAGTACTAGCAAGACTAGATTGGATTCCGTGTTCAAAAACGCTCCATTTTGTGGAACTGCTGTGGAGGTGTGCCAGACTGGGGCTGGGGAACTGTCAAGTTCCCAGGGCCTTGATGGAGATGAATGGTGCCGCTCGTTTTAAGTATGGCTTCATAGTGTTTGCAGATGAAAGCATGAATTGATGAGATGTTCTATATTCGTCTTGCATTTTTGAGGTTATATTTCTGAACTGATTTAATTTTCTTTTCTTTTAAACAATAAGGAGAGGAGGTAAGGGAAATAAGGCTTTAACTGTTCCCCTGGTAGGGTTCATAGCCATTATTGTAGCACATAGGAAAAACAAGATGTTGAGGATGCTACTAGCTAAAAATACTTGGACCGACTTAGATTTAATTTAGTCTGTGAATGGAAAAGGAGGATATTGATATGTACTGTGATAGTTCTGAATTTAATGTTTCGCTTTATACTGGAGGTGAGAGCTGGGGGCAGTGCTGTAGTTGATTTGAGCCTGTGGAGTATTTGGGATTTTACCTGAATGCATCAGGCTAGGATGACTTCCACTTTTAGTACTGTGTGGCTGAAGTAAGGGCATTTGGGAGCTATTCTTTAGCAGTAGTATTCTAAGCATATGCAGCTGAGTGACTCTGACTTGAAGTTAAGAAAAGTCTTGCTTGTGAAGTGAGGATTTGAATTGGGAGTGGTCTGTCTTTTCTCCCCTTTCAAGCACTAAACTTGTTTACTTCTCCCTGTATTTCTTTTTCAGCTTCTGTCCCAGACGCCTAATAATTGTAGAGCTAGAGCTGCTAAGTTGTCTTTTATCTTATATTTCTATCTGTGAGTTTGTGACTCTGAGGTAAGAAGCCAACCCTGACTCCTTGGCCTGCAGGGATGTTCCATGCAGGGCTTTGTTCATAGGCTTGGTCTGCTTCCTTTGCCTCTGGCTGTAAAGCGTCTGGACTTTGCTACAACTAAAGCAGTCCTTACAGGAGGAGGTCATTTTCTGAGGTGGTTTCTCACATCTTGAATGCTTGGGTGTATTTGATAATTCCTTGGGTATCATTGCAGCATATTAAGGTAGATCAGAGACAGTCTAAAGGTATGTTGTTGCACCGTCCAGTGCAGGTCGTTGGTTTGAAACAGCCCGTTAGTGATTTTGCCCCAGATCCTGAATCTGTGTTAAAAAGAAAAAAAAGTTTGTGTTACATAGTGAGAACCAGCATTTTATTTAAAAAGCAAAGATGACAAATTTATATTTCTCAGGGCTACTGAACAACTGCCAGGCAAATTTGAACAGAAGTCATTTTCTGGACATTTGCTGTAGTCTGGCTTCAGTCACCATCCATGTGTGGGTTACCTGCGCAGGACAGAGACACTCGGTCTGTGTAGTGCCAGAGGCTGCAAATATCATAGTTCTCTGTTTCAGTCCTAACGCTCCAGTTCTGCAGCAGAAAGGCAGCACATGGAATACTGGGATCTTCCTTAGGTTTGGTTTTTGGGTCTCCCTATCTATTTGGTGTGTGCATCTAGTATCTGGAGCTTGATATGGTTGCAATAACTTTGATTCTTTTATTGCTCTGTATAAACTCTTTGTTTTACTGCTGCTGCTGTTATGAAAGGTCTTGATGAGCAACATCAGTGATATTAGAAACATTTTTGTAGACACTTTTTAAAAAGAAGTGTGACCAGCAGGTTGAGGGAGGAGATTCTCCCCCTCTACTCCGCTCTCATGAGAACCCACCTGCAGTGCTGCATCCAGCTCTGGACTCCTCAGCACAGGAAGGATGTGGACCTGTTGGAACAAGCCCAGAGGAGGCCACAAAGATGGTCAGAGGGTTGGAACACGTGTGTGAGGACAGGCTGAGAGAGTTGGGGCTCCTCAGCCTGGAGAAGAGAAGGCTCCAGAGAGACCTTAGAGCAGCTTCCAGTGCTGAAAGGGGGCTACAGGAGAGACGGGGAGGGTTTCTTCATCAGGGAGTGGAGTGATAGGACAAGGGGTAATGGTTTTAAGCTGAAAGAGGGGAGATTTAGATTAGATATTAGGAATACATTTTTTCACTGTGAGGGGTGGTGAGACACTGGAACAGGCTGCCCAGGGAAGTTGTGGTTGCCCCATCCCTGGAGGGGTTCAAGGCCAGGCTGGATGAGGCTTTGAGCAACCTGG